>PVJA010047972.1:0-14392 GCA_004027025.1 Myocastor coypus | reverse complement strand
TCAAGAAGAGCATGGAGCAGAGTGCTTCAAGTCCTCCATGAAAACAATTTTCAGCCCAGACTATTGTACCCGGCAAAACTCTCCTTCAAGTATGAGGGAGAAGTGAAATATTTCCATAACAAAGAACAACTAAAGAATTTCATGACATCAAAGCCAGTGCTACATAATATTCTGACAAATATTTTAGAAAGGGACCAAAGTGACCCGAATCCAACAAATGAGAACAGAAAGATCCCACCAAATAGAGTAACCAACTAAAAATAGGAGGAAAAATTGGTAAACACTAGCGAATAAGAGTCATGTCAGCCATAAGTAAATACATTTCAATTATAACCATCAATGTAAATGGACTCAATTCTCCAATCAAAAGAAGTAGACTTGCAGAGTGGATAAGAAAACAGAGCCCAACAATATGCTGCATGTAAATAAACTACCCGGGATGTGATGTCCAGTGACAGCAGCAGGGAGTCGACTAACACAGTGCCAATGACTTGGGGATCCCCTCCCCTGCCTCAAATCACCGTCGTGATTTTTGTATTTTGAGACAGGGTCTGGTTAGGCAGCCCAGGGTGGCCTGGAACTCTTGGCATTCTTCCTGCCTCAGCCTGCTGAGTTCCAGATGACAGGTGTGCACCACCACACCCAGATACCTCTCACGATGTCACAGGGTTCTTAGTGCCTTTTTGCTCATTATACTTTTTAAAAATCTGTTATTTATGTATTTGGTACAGGCTCTCACTATGCTGCTCAAAGTTGTGGAGATCCTCCTGTCTCAGCCTCCCCATCTATGGGATTACAGGTGTGTGCGACCATGCTGTTTCGTGGCTGTGTTAGCTTGGGGCCAGCCTGGTACATGGTACCAGGAACTAAACCAAGGTCCTTGTGTTGTAGGCAGCTGAATTAGATAGAAATATTATAGACAGTCAGATGGGGTCAGGCTCTCAAGGATGACATGGAAGACAAGGTGATTTTCCAACTAGAGACAGACCCTCCTCCACTGTGGGCCAGATCTCAAGACAAGAGTAAACAGAAGCAGTCACATACTTCCTTAAGGGTGGGCATCATGGATTGATATGCTAAATAAATAGCAATCACCTTAAAAAAGGGGCTAAGAGGATAGCCATCATTTTGGTTCTAGCCCCTCAAGGTCAGTGAGGACTCAGGACATAAGAGAACCTGTGCTGTAACATCCTATAACTCAGGGGTTTCCCAAATTTTCTGGTCAAGGAGATTATGGGACCTCAGAGGAAAGGCATAAGTGAGGTATAGTGTGCCTAGGGAGAGTCACCTGGGGAGAAAACGTTCTCTCAGGCTTTCACAGAGAGCAAACTGGTCAAGCATTGGCTGTGACTCGTCCCGATGGCTGACACTGACAACAGTTCTACAAAGCACTGCATATGGTTCCAAAGTTAATCCTGAGGAGCCAGGCATGGTGGCGCATGCCTGTAATCTCAGCACTTGGGAGGCTGAGGCAGGAGGATCAATGTGAGTCTGAAACCAGCCTGGACTACAAAAGTGAGTTCAATGCCAGCCTGAACTGCATAATGAGACCCTGTCTCAAAAAGACAAGAAAGAAAGAAAGAAAGAAAGAAAGAAAGAAAGAAAGAAAGAAAGAAAGAAAGAAAGAAAGAAAGAAAGAAAGAAAGAAAGAAAGTTAATCCTGAGGAGATTTGACCCTGGAAAGTACAAATGATGGAAGTTTTGTTAGACAGGTCTTGCTTTAGCTTGCACTCGATCTCCCAGCAGAAAAGCTTAATTACAAGGCATAAAATGTACAGCTAGATTAGTATGGTGAGCTGTAAGAGGCTTTAATCAACAGCCTTCAAGATTGCCAGTTTCACCAGTAACCCATAGCAATTATGAAACATTGGACTATGTATACAACTACTTCCGCCTAGTTCAAAGAGAAGAAAACTTTTTCTTTCTCTTTTTTTTTTTTTCTTTCCTTTGGAACCAATATCGATGAGAAAACTTGTCACGTCTGCACCCTGTACTCTGTATAACATTTGTGAGGAGAACAATATTCAGTGTCTCAACTATTGCGAATGTGCTACTAACATGTTTTGAAACTCTCATATTGTTGTCTCTTATTAAAAGTAATAAAAGAAAGAAAATAAAGATAAAGAAAGTTCCTAAAAAAAAAAAAAAAAACAGACCCTGGAAAGAGTCACGAGCCCAAGCTCAATAGGAAGTGTTCTTGCCCACTTGCTACGTGACTTGCCTTCCCATTGGATCCCGATGTTAATCAATTTTACCTGAGCAATCGTGCTTGCAGTCTCATTGGTTGGCCATAGTCTTTATCCCACCTCATACTCACCTCAGCTAGTTCCCACGTCTTCTCTATAAAAGTCCTGGAAGAGACAGCTTCCAGGGGACACCCACTCGGGACCCCCATCCTGTCCCTCTCTCAGACAGGAGCTTTCTTTCCCTCAGTAAATATACTCTGCTCATAACCTCCGTTTGTTCCTACAATTCATTCTTCAGTTTTAGAGAACAGAACTCGGCCCAGGTACTTTTCAGGTTGGGGACCGGTTTTCCTTATGCTATTTGCAGGTTCCCTATTGGAGGTCATCCAGCCCAGTTTTTTCTTCCTCCGTCACTTGCACTTGCCAGGCAGGCACTTAGTCGTCTGAGCTGTCTCGGCCCCTCGCTACATCTTCTTTTTTCTCCTCCTCTTCCCATGTTGTCCCCACCTCTCACCTTAAATATCTTCTCTACAAAAACCTCACATGGTTGCCTCAAATGCCGCCATGCAATCATGCGTTCGTCTTCTGCGCATTCTTGTAGGATGTCACGATTTCTCTTCCATAACAGAGAAGATGGTGCATTGCCATGCTCGGTGTGGACAATATCCCTGTTGTTTACACCCTGAGCAGGGTGGCGCTGTGACTCTAATTTAGTGCTTTACTAATCCGGTACCCGCCATAATATGTACTCAATACTTGCTGAGTAAATGAACAAACATGAGAATAGTTTTGCCTGGAATACAGCCTCTCAGTAACTGCAACACTTTTATTTAAAAATCTCAAATCTCTTAGCAACAATAACGCTGCTGTCCTCACATTATTGTTTTACAGTTTCATCTAAAATTTGTAGCAATACAAACACACATAGAATTTGTGCTGCAGATATCCTATGCTTCAAAACAGCATGGAGCAATATTTTCCTTTCGTTTTGCCAGACCTAGGTGTTTCTTGCCTTGATGGTCATCTGTAGCCCTCTGGGTGGGTCTTCTGTTACTCTTCTGTCATTGCTGGGACAAATACCCAACACCCAAAATGAAGGAGGGAAAGGTTTACTGAGCTCACAGTGACAGGAGGTTTCAGTCCATACTCAGCTGGCTCCAAGGCAAAGAGACTCCTGGCAGAGAGCAGCAGTTCATGGCAGAGGCAAAGAGCAAGAGGAGCCCAGTGAGGAGTAGCAGGAACAACGGCAACAGAGAGGAAGTCTTGTCTCTTAAACTGTGTTCAGGCTCTCTGCCCCAGGCTGGGGAAGTACACACACCCATAATCCCAGCAGTGCTAAAATCCATAATCCCAGGGGAGCAGAGAGTAACAGTGTGCATCTCTCTCTGTGTCTCTATGACATTCAGGTTCTCTGTCTCATCTTATCCACCTTAGGCCACACCCATAATCCCAGTGATACTCAGACCAATAATCCTATCAGTACTAAAATGCATAATCCCAGTGGCTCATGAGTCAAGTCTCAAACTCTAGAAGTCCCCGCCCTATGATCTCATGAGGCTTCAGGGGGACAACCAGACATCAGCCATAACAGGCATATCTTAGTTGTATACCATGATCACATTCATCATAAAGAATCTGTCCCTGCGCATGGTCTCTCTTCCTCCTCCTTTTTCTCCCCATTCCCCTACCATCCCTTCAACCCTTCACCTTACTTTCAAATCTTTATTTTCTTTTGTATTTCTTGCTCTTTTTTTTTTTTGCACTTGCACTTGTGAGGCAGGCACCTGTGCCCCTGAGCTGTCTCCCTGGTCCCTCCTCTTGTATTTCTATTCATTGTTTCTTATCTCTTATTCCCTTTCTCATTTGATCATATTCTCCCCATTTTCCAGTATCTACTATATATTTTGGTCCTTATTTACACTTGGTGGTTTCTCGCACTGGAGAAAAACTACAATATTTACATACATGTGTCAAAGTTATTTCACTTAAAAGTGAGGGCTCAAGGTGTATCCACTCCCCTGAAAATGTCTGAAAGAAATGTTGCAAGTGTAGCTCCTTTATGGCAGAGTAGGGGAGACACACACACACACACACACACACACACACAGATTTGGCTCTCACAAACCATATGATTATAAACATGGCTGTGCATGTACTGCTGTGGCACAGACGCTGCATCTGTTGCTATTGTACGATGCTTTCAAATCCTTTGGAAAGACACCAAGAAAGAATACAACTAAGTCGAAAGAATCTCCAGCTTTCAGCTTTTGAGGAGTCTTCACACTGATTTCCACAGTAGTTGCACCAGTCGACACTCACGTGAGTGGTAAAGTTGAGTTCTTTTTCCTCGTATCCCCGCGGGCACTTGTTATTGGCTTATTTCTTGGCAACAGCCATTCTTTCTGGACTTATTGGACGGGGCCTTTAAATTTGGGGAAAGGGGCGGTGTGATTGCTTTGGAGTACATTCTTCTAGATAGTTGTGCTCTGAGGAATGGGTGGCAACTTTTTTCCCCCCACACTATGGATTGTCTCTTCACTGTGATGGTCGCTTCTTCTGCTGTGCAAAAGCGTTTTCATGTGATGAGATTCCTGTTGCTGATTCCTTGCGTATTTCCTGTATAGCTGTGACTTTGTTCATGAAGTCTTCATCTACACCTATGTCTTTTAGTTCTACCTAGTCCATCTTCCAGTAAATTTAGTTTCTCTTTCAATATTTATTTATTTTTTTAATTCTTTTTTTAATTTTTTTTGTCTTTTTGAGACAGGGTCTCACTATGCAGTTCAGGCTGGCCTTGAGCTCACATTTGTAGCCCAGGCTGGTCTCAAACTCGTACCGATCCTCCTGCTTCAGCTTCCCAAGTGTCTTTCACTATTTAGATCTTTGATTCACTTCAATTTTAATTGAGTGCATGATGAGAGAGATATGGATGTAGTTTTAATCTTTGAAATGGGGAAGACTGTCTCTCCAGAGGCATTTTTTTTTTTAAGGATTATGTGGCTGAGAATCTTTGTAGTTGTTTCTGCTTCTTCTGGTCTGATCTTGGGTCGGCTATTTTATGCTAGGACGATGCTGTTTTTAATCTCAGTCACTCTACACTCAAAGATTGTGATGCTCCTGCTTTACCTTTATTGCCTAGAATTGCTTTGCTATTCTGGTTCTTTTCTGGTTCTAAATGAATCTTAAGATTGTTTTATCTATTTGTGTGAGCAAATCCCATTGGAATTTTGACTTGCGTTGCATGTTATCTATATAGAACTTCTGGAAGTATAGTCATTTTCGCTACATTGTTTCTTCCTACCCAAGAGCAAGGGATATAATCTTCCCATTTTCTGATATCCTCTTTCATCTCATTTCTCAGAGTGCTATAGTTTTCAGTGTAAATGTCTTTTGCTTGCTTTATTAGGTTGATTCCTAGGTATTTCATTTGTCTTTAACTGCCACTGTGAAAGGTATTCTTTCCCTAAATACTCTCTCAGTGGGTTTGTTATTTATATACAGAAAGGTTATTGACTTGTTGTTGTTGTTGTTGTTGGTATGGGGATTGAACTCAGGATCTTGGGCTTGCCAAGCAGGCACTTATTCCCCTGAGCTATATCTCTGGCTCCCAGAAGGCTACTGAGTGTTGACTTTGTAGCCAAGTATGCTATTGAATTAGGTTGCTTAACCTAGAAATCCTTTGATTGAGTTTGGGGAGCTTCTGTGTAGTGTGTCATGTCATCGACAAATAATGAAACATTCACCTCTTTTCCTATCTTATTCTTTTCATTTATTTCTCTTGTCTAATTACTCTGGATAAAGTTTCTAGACATATATTGAATAAGAGTAGTGATGGTGGATGTTTTTGTTCCATTCCTGGTATTATAGTGAGAGCTTTCAGCTTTTATCTAGTTAGTATGATGTTAGCTGTTGGTTTGTCACAGATGGCTCTTTACCAGATTGAGATAAAACCCATGTATTACAATTTTCTGTCGGGCTTTTATTATGGATGAGTATTGCACTTTGTCAAAAGTTTTTCTGGGATTAGAGCTGATAGAAACTTATGACTCTGTGACACCATCTTGAGGCCATGGTTTCTCCCAGGTGCCTTGTGAAGTTTGTTGAAAGCATTTCTCAGTTTTCCAGAGTTTTCTGGGGAATTTAGAACTTTGCTCTCTAACTGATTTGAAGCTCGATGAACTGATAATTCAGCCCCACTCAGGATGGCTGAAAAAAGAACTCTAGAGGCTATTTTTTCTCTAGAAAGTTGACTTCCTATTGAGAATAACCTGGGAAAGCCTTTTTTGTTGTTCTGGTTCTTGAAGTAACCACAGTCAACGTGGTTCATGGTGGTAAAATCAAAGAGGTAGCTAGATGTTTGAGATGCATAAAAAGAATATTTAATGTAGCTTTCATCTGTGATGTAAGCATGCTAAGATCTTCGTTTATTGGCAGAAATGGATTTCTGACTGCTTGCTTCTGAAAAGACTTACAATGTATTCAGTAGCAAGTTAGTCCCTGTTCGGGTGCCTGGGATTGTACTTAAATGCTGGCAGTGTGGAAGCAAATGAGAAAGATTTGGTTTTTTTTTTTTTTTTTCCGAGTATAGTGAAATCCACTGACCACCTTATCAGAAACCGAAACAGCTGAGCGCTTCCGGCTGCAGCGTTGGTCACCACCTGCCATGCTCTTATTTGTAGTCTGCCCCTCCTCCACTGCAGATTTACGTGTGTGAATCAGTGTTTCCTTCATTGCTATAGCGTCAGTACCTGGAATAGTGCCTTGTTCTTAGCCAGACTCATTAGATGGTTAACAGGCAATGTCTGCGTAGCAGGATCACCATCTGCAAATTTTATTCTCATGTGTACTTGGGAGGCAGCACTAGAGAGGCAGAGGCAGGAGGATCTTGCGAGCTTGAGGTCAGCCTGGGCTACAAGAGCAGTTCAGGGGCAAGCAAACTGCATATTGAAACCCAATCTTCAAACAAATAAAAAAATATTTCTCTGCACCTATTGAGAAGATCATGTTTTTCTACTTTTTTTTTCTCTTTGGTTCTGTTGATGTAGTGTATTACATTTATTGATTTGCAGATGTTGAACCATCCCTGCATTCCTGGGATGAATTCTACTTGGTCATGGTGTATAAACTTTTTGGTGATTTACTACATTCTCTTTGCCAGTATCTTACTGAGAATTTTTGCATCTATTGCTCATTAGGGAGATACCCTGTAGCTGTCTTTCTTGGCTGGATCTTTCTATGGTTTTGGCATTAGGGTAACACTTGCTTCCAGGAATTAATTTGGGAATATTTCTTCCCTTTAGATTTGATTAAATAGATTAAGAAGTAGAAGTATTAGGTCTTTTTCAGCATATTTACCAGAGCCTGGGCTTTTTTTTTTTACTCATAGGTTTTTAATTATGTCTTCAATTTCTTTGACTGATACTGGTTTATCTAGAATTTTTATACCTTCTTGATTCAGCTTTGAGAATTCACATGCCGCTAGATATCTCTCCATTTCTTCCATGTTTCCATCTTACTGCAATGCAGATTTTCCAAGAGGGTATTGATGAACTTCTGGACGTCTGCAGGATCTGTTGTTATTTCAGTCTTTTCACTCCCAATTGCATAGATTTGAATAGATTTGAATCTTTCTTTTTTCTTCTTTTCAATAAGATTGACTGGGGTATTTTCAATTTAATTATTTAAAGAACTATTTCCTTGATGCACTGAGTTTATGTATTGTGTTTCCATTAATTTTTGCTTTGATCTTTGTAATTTCCTCCTCTGTATGAGCTTTGCACTTGACTTGATTTTTTTTCTAAAAGCTTGACATTGAACATTAGATTCATTATTTAAACTCACTCTCTTTTTCTGATATGAAATTTCATATCTGTAATTTTCCTTCATAGGACTACTTTTGTTGCATCATAAGTTCAGTATGTCATGTTGGAATTGCATATTAGTTATAGAATCTGTCTAATTTCTTGTTTAATTTAATCTCCATTTTCTATTTTTCTTTTTTAAAAAGAATACAGGGGCTGGGGAGATAGCATAGGGACCCAAGTGCCTGCCTGGCAAGTGCAGGCTCCTGAGCTTGATGTTCGATTCTGGAAAAAAATGAAAAGAAAAAGAATATAAAATGGTAAAAAATAAATAAATAAACAAATAAAATAAAGGAGAAAATCATTAGAAATGATACAAAATTGCACTAAAGAAAATAATAGGAATTCAGCACTGGTTATTGTGTTGCATAATGCTATCTTCAAACTAATTGGAGCTTTTTGTTTGTTCCTTTTTCTTGTTCTTTTTTGGAACCAGGGATTGAACTCAGGACCTTATGCTTGCCAGGCAAGCACTTATTCCACCGAGTTATCTCCCTGACCCCCCAAATTAACTGTTTAAATTACATGCAAAATTGGTTTTAAAAAGTCATAAGAAATTAAAAAGGAGAAGAAAAAATTAAACATCCTTTCACTAGAGCAACAGATAAGCAGTACGATTTTTCAAGCTGTTATGGTTTGTGTCTAGCTGTCCCCCCAAAGCCTTATGCAGTCATGGGGCAGGGACTTCTAGAGTGTGAGATTAACTCATGATACACGGGGATTATGGGTGATCCAAGGCTGGGATTATGGGTATGAGTGCTACACCCCACCTGGGGCTGATAGCCTGAATGCAACATAAGTGAGACAGAGCGACAGACTCTGTTGCCATTGTTGCTGCTGCTCCTCCCCTGGCTCCTCTTGCTCTTTGTCACTGCCATGAACTCCTGCTCTCTGCCCCATGACACTCTGCCTTGGAACCAGATGAGTATGGACTGAAACCTCCAGTAATTGTGAGCTAAATAACATCTTCTTCCTTCACTTTGGATGTTGGGTATTTGTCCCAGCAATGACAGCAGAGTAACCGAGACACAATCTGTCTTGTATATATGCATGAATGTATAGTTTCCCTTCTTTCTTTTGTTCTTTTCTTCATCCCAGGTTTTCCTTCCCACTGCACAGATTCTTACTCTTCCACAATATCTATTGTACTTGTTAGATTTTATTTGCTCTTTCAGGACCTTACACTAGCAAGACAGCATAATATTTGCACATGAAGGTCTGATTCATTTCACTCATCAGTATAACCTCTAGCACAGAGGTTCTCAACCTGTGGATCGCGACCCTGGTGGGGGTCGAATGACCAAAACACAGGGGTTGCCTAAAGCCATTCTGAATCATAACTGTAGCAAGATTAAAGTTTTGAAGTAGCCACCAAATTTATTTTTTTGGTTTGGGGTCACCGCAACATGAGGAACTGTATCGAGGGGTCATGGCATTAGAAAGGTTGAGAACCACTGCTGTAGTGGCACTCATTTACCTATGAAAGTCTCAAGTTTATCTTTTACAGAGCTGAATAATCCTCCATTGTGTATAAATGCCACATCTTTTTTTTGTGCATTCCTCAGTGGATGGGCGTTTGGGTCATTTCCAAGATTTAGCTATGACAACTTGCACTGTTATAAATGGGGATGCAGAGAAATCACTAAGATGTGATGTTTGTAGTTCATTTGGAAAAATACCTAGAAGGAGTAAAGCTGGGCTAAAATAGACTTTAATCCTATCTCTTTGGTGACTTTCCACACTGATTTATATAATAGCTTACCAGCCTCCACTCCCACCAACAGTGGAGAAGGGTTCTTTTTCACCGTAGCCTCTCCAGCTTTTGTAATTGGTTGACAACTTGAGGACAGCCATTCTTTCTGGGGCAGGCTGGAATCTCTGTGCTGTTGCAATTTGCATTTCTTGAATGACCAATAATGTTGAGCATTTTTTCATATATTTGCTTGCCATTTGTATTTCTTCATTGGTGAAGTATATATTCATCTCAGATGGGTATGTTTGGATTGGGTTTTCAAATCTGAGATGCCGATTTTTACTTCTATTTATTTTTTATGTATTTGGTACAGCATCTCACTACACAGCCTGGGCTCCTACTGATCTTCCTGCTTTCAGACTTCCCCAACGCTGGGATTTCAGGCATGTGCCACCATGTCTGGTCTTGGTGACGGTCTGAGTGCACTTGGGAGGTGGGGCTGGAGCGGCATGTGATACTGGGGACCAAACTCCAGTCTCTGTCTGCACTTGCCTAAGAAGGCATTTAGTCTGCTGAACTATCTTGCTGGCCCAGAACCTGATTTTTAAATAATTCTTCATTTGTCCTTTGTCTAAGGGACAGTTTGCTATAATTTTTTGGCTAATTCATGGGTTTTCTTTCTACTCTGTCAGTGATGTCTTTTGATGTGGAGGAAAAAAGTTACTCTGCATTTACTTAAGCATTTTCCTGAGCTGGTAGATGATCTATTTGGGAGAACATCACATGTGCAGATGAGAAAAATGTGAATTCTGATGTTCTGAAGGGGAATACTCCGAATACGTTTACTCAGTCCTCTTCTTCAGAACTTTGGCTGAGTTCTGGTACTTCTTCATTGATTTTTTTTCTCTAGTTGATCTGTTTGTAATAGAGGGATATTGAGGTATCCCATTACTATTTTAGCAGTACTTCTTTGAGTTTTCATGTCCATTGATATTTCTTTCATGTAGTTGGTGCACTAATATTTAATGCATACATATTTATGATTGTTAAACCTTCCCCTTGGATTGTTCCCTTTTCAAGGATGGAGCGACTTTTGTCTCTCTTAATGAGTCTTGGTTTGAAATCCACTGTCTCAAAATAGAATAGCTACTTCCACCTTTTTCTTGGTTCCTATCACATAGATTATTATCTTCCATCCTTTGACTTTTAGTCTATAAATTTCATTTTCAATTACATCTGTTTCTTATATGTAGTATATCATTGGATCTTTTTTTGTGTGTGTGTTTTTGGGACAGGGTCTCGCTATGCAGTTCAGGCTGGCCTTGAGCTCACTTTTGTGGCCCAGGCTGGTCTCAAACTGACAGCAATCTTCCTGCCTCAGTCTCCCAAGTGCTAGGATTATAGGCATGTGCCACCATGCCTAGCCTTTTCTTTTTCTTTTTCTTTTAATGCATTTAGGACAGGGGGTATAGGGCCTCATTATGTAGATTATCCTATTTTCAGTCTCCCAAAGTGATGGCACTACAGGCATGTGCCAATATGCCCAGTCTCAATCTTAGCATGGCCCAGTGGTGGGGCCAGCACGGCAGGCCCAGGGATCGAACCCTGGCTGCTGTGCTCTGCTGAACTATCAAGGTGGCCCTGGATCTTGTTTCTTGATTGATTCTGCCTGTCTGTGTCTTTTGACTGATGATTTGAGACCATTAAGATTAAGCATTATAAGTGATAGGTACTGACTTATCCTTACGTTATTTTACTGTTGTTAGCGCCCTTTCCCTCATCCTTCTGTTATGTTGCCTGCCCTGCCTGGTGCATTTATACTGTTGTGGTTCATGGAGCTGTAGTCCTTGTTCTCCATCTCTAGACTGTTCTTAAGAACATCTTGCAATTTGGTGTTGAGGAATATCTTCAGGCATTGTTTTTCGAAGAAGTATCTTGTATCCCCATCAATTTTGAAAGATAGTTGTCTTAGCTACTTTTCTCTCATTCCTGGGCAACTATCTGATGCCAAAAATTAAAGAAGAAAAAGTTTATTTATTTATTTATTTATTTTTAGGCAAGATTTACTTAGGTCAGAGTTTGTGGTAGTTTCAATCCATACTCAGCTGGTTCCAGAGCGGATTGGTACATGGTAGAGGGCAGCAGTTCGTAACAGTGGAAAACAGTAAATAGCAAAGGCAAAAAGGGAGGAGCAGTGACCGCAGTGGCACCAACCACAACAGAGAGGAAAATTGCTTCCATTTCGTTGCATTCAGGCTATCTGCCCCTCACACCCATAATCCCAGTAGCAACTACAGGTATAATCCCAGCAGCATTCATGCCCATAGTCCCAGCATTGGATTATGAATTAATCACAAACTCTAAAAGCTGCCCCATGACTGCATGAGGCTTTAAGGACACAACTAGACACAAACCATAACATTTCACCCCTGGATCTCCAAAGTCTCATGCACATCTCTTTATACCAAAAACATTTTAGTCTATCTGTAAGAGTTGGCAAAGTCCTAACAGTTTCAGCATTGCTGAAAAGTCCAAGTCCCAAGTCTCTTCCAAGATCTAAGACCAACTCAGCTGTGAGCCCCTGCTACAAATGGAAAATTAAAACACTTTTAACACTCAATGGTACACAGAAAAATTACATTCCAAAAAGTATGCAGAGCAAGATATAAAGCACTGGGACCAAAGCAATTCCCAGATTTAGAATGGCAAACATTAAGTCCTATAGCTCCATATGGAATATCGAAGGAATCTGTGGCAAATTGTGAGCTCTATGTGGTGCCACCTCTCTGGCATTTCTGCTGGTTGTAGCTCCCATGGATCCTCTCTTAGGCCTGCTTTGCTCTCTTCTTGCAGCTTTTCTTAGATGATCCATATTCTTGGATTTTGCAAGCTTCTGTGGTTTCCACTGCACACTAATCATTTCAATCCCTGCTTCACACACTGCCCGCCTGGGGGCACACTGCCTGGCCTCCCAGGGCTTCTTCTGAGATCTAGGTGGAAACCCTCTTAACCTCAGAATTCCTGCAGTCTGCCTGTGCCTAAAACCATCACCATGTAGGTGATGCCAAGGTCTGATGCCAGCTGAGTTCCATGTTGTTTCATTCTAAGTCTTAAAATGCTTCACTCCAAGCTCCCCTTGACTTGTAAGTTTGTGTTGAAGTCGTCTGTGATTCTGAACAGCTGTTACGGGTGATTTCCTTTTTTTCCTCTAGCAGGTTTTAACATTCTGTTCTTGTGTTGGATTTCTGTAATCTTGACTACTACATGGATATATATATATATCTTGGAAACATAGTAATCCTTCTCTCTCAGCCTCTCAAATCGTGGGGTTAGAGACACAGGTACCATCATACCCAGCAGTGTAGATTTCTTTTTCTTATCATGGCTAATTGAAGTTGTTTAATGCCTCACTCACTTGCATGTCAACTTTTTTCCCCTTGGTTAAAAAAAGACTTCTTTCTAATCCCAGTATTTGGGAGGTGGAGGCAGGAGGATCAGTGTGAGTTCGAGACCAGCCTGGGCTAAAAAAGTGAGCTCAAGGCCAGCCTGAACTGCATAGTGAGACTCTGTCTCAAAAAGACAAAAAAAAAAAAAAAAGAAAAAAAATGACTTCTTTGAATAAGCCTTCTATGTGCTTTGCATCACCGCTTGCTTTTTCACTGACTCTGATCAATCTGATGCTATTCTTCTTTGCATCATTGATGTTTTTGTGCTATTTTCAAGAAACCTTTGTTTTCATGGTTGCTAACCAAAATCATGTCTTCTGCATCTAAAATTCGGTCCTCATATTCACTCATTCTGTTGCATATATTCTCATTTAAAAAAAAAAATCTCCTAGATATCTGTTTGAATCGATTTCATAGGTAGTTCTTTCCTATTTTGGGCACTCATGAGTTCCCTCACTTTCCAAAGTTCCTCTATATACATTTTTTAAAAATCAGTATCTGCTTTAGAGCCACTAAGCATTTATTTATTTATTTATTTATTTACTTATTTATTTATTTTGTGGTACCAAGGATTGAATTCCACACCCTGCACTTGCCAGACAAGCACTGATTCCACTAAACTATCTCCCTAGTCCTAATTAATTAATTAATCTTTGGTGGTACCAGGATCAAACTCAGGGCCTTGTACTGGTTAGGTAAGCACCTACTGCATGAGCTATATCTCCAGTCTTTATATCTTTATGTTCAGTATTCCTACAGTTATCTGAGAAACTATTTCTGATCTGATTTTTTCTAGGCCCTCAACTACCTGCTTGTGTTAATTCCCTTGGTTCGGGGTCACAAAAGTGAGCTCAGAGGGTCTAGCTGGTTGGATTTCTGAATGACCAGACTCATTTTCCCCTGGTTTTGCCTTTGGTAAGTTCAAGGTTTGGAGCTGAATATTAAATGTTCTCTCATTTTGTGTTATTTTTAAGTTTAATTCCTGTGTTGATGCTTATAAATTGATTATAACAATTAGCTTTACTGATAGTATTTAGCCCCATTAGGAGATGACTGCTTCTCAGCAGTGTCTTCCACGTGTAGCTGGATTTGGGGTTTTGAGACTGCTGAAAGATTCTATGACTTCAACTTATTGTTTATGAGAAGTTGCTGTCTATGTGGCTCAGCACCTGGTTTCCTGGCAATGAACTCCGGTATTTTTTTTTT
>PVJA010047971.1:0-14388 GCA_004027025.1 Myocastor coypus | reverse complement strand
AGAATTAATACTAAAATGTGAAATGATTTTATAATTTCCATGACCATGGCCATTTTAGGCTTTGCTGATTTTCTCTGTTATATATGCATATTCACACATTTAACTTTAATCCTTATGAATCTTTTTCACCTTCCCAAGCCAAATGTTGCTCTACTTTTCATACAGTGCTTGAGGTGGATATTTAAAGGACTCATTTCATCTACTTAAATTTTAAACAAATATTCAAAAAATGTGCTTTTCTAAGTTCTGCTTTTGTTTTCATTTTTATATTGAACTTTAAAATTGTTTCAGGGACCGGGAAGATAGCTCAGGGGCACAAGTGCCTGCCTGGAAAGTTCCTGAGTTCAAGCCTTGGTTCTGAAAAAAAAAATTGTTTCAGAAAATCTAGCAAACATATACACTGATTCTAAAATTTTTCTGTGGTTTCTCTTTGCACCCAGTTTACTAATTATGACTTCACTATCTTCACACAATCCTCTCAGGCTTTACATATTTTCTAGAATTTTCCTCTAGTTGCCATATTATTTAAATTATAGGGAATATTTTTATTCTGTTTTTGAAGTATTTTATATCCATTCTGCTCTTTTGTCTCAATTTTCTTGTTATGGAGGAAATTTTGTTGAAGTATATCAGCCTAAGACAAATGTCATTTTTTCCCATAAATTTTTATACAGTTTAGATTTCTGTTTCTAATATTACAAGTGTATCACTTAAAATAATGATATTTTTGTGCTTCATTTTTTGCCAATCCATAATAAATATCCATGAGAGCCATCAGACCTCTGCCTCTAATTCACTTTTTTATGCTAAATGTTACAAAATCATCCTTTGATTCCACATATTACCAGGTCATCTTATCTCCCTTTCCTTCCTTCCTTCCTTCCTTCCTTCCTTCCTTTCTTTCTTTTCTTTCTTTCTCTCTCTCTCTCTTTCTCTCTCTCTCTCTTTCATTTTTGACAGAGTCTATAGACTCTCACTAAATAGACTGAACTCATATGGATCCTTCTGTTTTCAGTCTCCTAGCATTGAGATTACAGGTGCACATCTCAGCGCTCCCAGGGGACGGGGCCAACACAGCAGGCCAAGGATGAAACTTGGATCCCTGTGTCTGCCTAAGCAAGAGCTTTAATCTGCTGAGCTTTCTGGCCATATCTTATATTTTCTTTTCATATATTTTTTTTTCTATCAGTTGCTAGTAATTCTCAAATTATCTAGATTATTATGATTTTTTAGATCTTTTTTGTAGTCATTTGCTTTTAAAAAGATCACTTAGACCATTTATACTGAATATGTTTACTGATGCACTTTTTTCTTGTGATCCTGATCTGTGCTATTTAGTTTCATTTTTTGAGGTCCTTATTAAACATTACAGTGATTTTTCTTCAAATTAGTCTTTTCATGTTAAAGTCAGACCCTTTTATATTCATATTATCTTATATGTATTCAATTTTTTTTTTCTTTTTGAGACAGGGTCTCGCTATGCAGTTGAGGCTGGCCTTGAGCTAACTTTTGTAACCCAGGCTGGTCTCGAACTCACACCGATCCTCCTGCTTCAGCCTCCCGAGTGCTGGGATTACATGGGTGAGCCACCACGCCCGGCTATGTATTCAATTTTTATCCACTTGTTTTCAATTAACAATTACAAAGTGTCATCACTGTTTTAGCCAATATTTGTTAGAGAGCTTTCACCTGTTCCCTATTTTCTTTGTCTACTTGTGTCTTCTTTTTCAGACCTTCCTCTGGGCGTTGCTTTCCTTGTTCCTTCAAAGCATTTTTTTAAATATTTATTTTAAATTTTATTTATTTATTTATTTACTTATTTGATACAGGGTCTTACTATCCAGTTCAGTCTCATAATAATCCTACTGTCTCAGCCTTGCCAGCACTTGAATTACAAGCACGTGCCACCATCCCAGGTTTGGGTGGTCAGCCTGTCATGTAGTACTAGTGTTCAAACTTAGATTCTCACACTTACCCAGACAGACCCATTGATTGCTGATCTATCTACCCAGCCCTTTCTATATTTATTTTAAATGGTTGTACTTTGGTAGGAGGGTGTATTAGTTACTTTTTACTCATTGCTGGTACAAATACCCAACGCTCAAAATGAAGGAAGGAAAGGTTTATTTAGCTCACAGTTGGTTGAGGTTTCAGTCCATATTCGGCTGGCCCAAAGCTGAGTGGAACAGATCAGAGAGCATCCAGTTTATGGCGGCGGAACAGCAACAAAATGGCGGCAGAGGCAGCCAACCAAACAGGGCAGCAGAGAGCAATAGCTCCAGTCTGTCTCTCTGTTTCTCTTTATATTACATTCAGGCTCTTCGCCTTAGCTCCCACCCTAGGCTACACCCATAATCCCAGAAGTACTTCCACCCATAATCCCATCAGTACTAAAACCTATAATCCCAGGGATTATGGATCAAGTCTCAAACTCTAGAAGTCCCTGCCCAATGACTCCATGAGGCTTTGGGGGGACAACTAGACATAAACAATAACATTCCACCCCTGGACCCCCAAAGTCTCATACATATCCCCTTTTTACAAAATACATTTTAGTTCATCTAGAAGAGTTGCCAAAGTCCCAATAGTTTCAGCATTGCTGAAAAGTCCAAATCCCAAGTTTCCTCAAAGATCCAAGGCAAATTTTCATCTGTGAGCCCCTGTACAATAGAAGAGTCAAACATATCCAACATTCAAAGGCATAAGATAAACATTACAATTTCAAAAGTTGCAAACAACAGGGTAACACAAAACATTCGGACCAACACATGTCCAAAATCCAGCAGGGTAAACATTAAATCCCATAGTTCCAACTGGAGAATCCGAGTCAGTCTGCACTGAGTTGTGAGCATCATACAACTCTGCTCCTACAGCACTCTTGGTGATAATTCCAGTGGCTTCTCTCTTAGGCTGGCTTTGCTCCCTCTTAGCACGATCCACATTCTTGACTTTTCCAAACTTCTGGGGTTTTCACTGAATTGGCTTCTCACTCTCTGCTTCACACACTGCCCTCTCAGGAGCACACTGCCTGGCCTCCCAGGCCTTCTTCTGAAATCGAGGTGGAAGCCTTCTTAAACTAACAGCTCTTGCATTATGAATGTGTCTAAAATCAATGCCACGTGGATGATGCCAGGGTCTGCTGCCAGCTGGAGCAGTAACTAGGCTACCTTCTCTCTTGCTTGTAGGGATAGAGTGCCTGGATTGATGAACACTCTGACCTTGATTCCTAGGAAAATTCTCCATGCCAGCGCCATTTTGGAACCTGGTTTGGCTGCTGCCGCCATTCTGGGACTTGGGTCTCTGTGGCCTTCTCAAGGCAAAGCCTCTCTTCTTTGCAATTCTGGGGCTGCAAAGCACAGAGAGCTGCCGCCTCTTGTGATGCCCTCAGGCCATCTTTTTGATTCGCTGGTTCCTTCCCAGCAATGGAGATCCTCTCAGCTCCATCTTTGCAGTCTATAGCTTCACTGGTGCTTCCTTTCTGGCCAAACTCACATTTTAAATCATCCTACTTGGCTCTTTGCTCTTGATTTTCAACATAAATCTGGCTAAAAGCAACCAATAACAACCACACCATTGCCCCAATAGTTTGCTGCTTTGAAATGTATCTTGAAAGATTAATCAATCTGCCATGCTTAATCTCAGTCTTAGGCAAAGTCTCTGAGCATGAGCAAAATTCTGAAAGACTTTCAGCCAATCCATAGCACAAATCATCTGGAGTCCAATGACCAATGCTTTCCTTTTTCCCAGCAGAAACCTCCTAAGCCTGGTGTTTACAGGCAGGCCTTCTGTCAGTCTTCTGGTCTAAGCTCTGACCAGAATCGCAGAAGCTGAACAGCGAAAGCCGTTATAGTGCTTTGTTTTTAGCTGACATCTGAACCTTTCCTATCTCTTCCGGTAGGTCATTTCCAAAAGCTTATAATCCACATGGTCAGATTAGTCATAGCAACGACCCCACTTCTCTGGTACCAAATTCTGTATGGGTCAGGGTTTTACTTAGAGTAACAGAATAGATATAATATGAGAAATGGATATTAACACCAAATATATAATCTATAAGAAATTGTAAGATTGGCTTACAATAGCCACAGAGTCAGATGAGGAAGCACGCACAGGGCATCTGCACGCTCCGGACTGAAGAATTCAATCCCGAGGCCTGGACTTCACTGCAGCACTCCGTGTAAGTCTCTGTGGGCTGACGGGTCCATAATGGAAGACTGAAGTGTCTGTAGATGGAGGCCGAAGAGTCTGCGCTGTAAGCCAGACGATGAAGTCCAGTCTGAATGCCAAGACCGAAGCTTCTCCGACGAAGTGAAGTGTTGACTCCTCCTTCAGCCCTTTAAAAAGTCTTTTTGTGCTCAGTCATTCTGACGTGGACTCATTGCGCTGTAGGGTGGAACCAATCATACCCCAGGACGGGCCTTGATCCCATTCTAGGAAGAAATCCAATCATATCCTAGGCAGGCCCTGCTGATACTCCAGGGAAGAACCAATTGTACCCCAGAGTGGGGCTCCCACCAACAGGGAACCGGGCTGCTGAGTCATTCAGCCAAGTTGACACATTGTATCAACCACTACAGAGAGGCTTCCTATTTTCCTTTTTTGTTTGTTTGTTTGTTTGTATTTTTGTATTTTTTTTTTTTTTTTTTTTTTTTTTTTTTTTTTTTTTTTTTTTTTTTTTTTTTTTTTTTTTTTTTGTATTCTACGGCCTGATCTGCAGGGTGTATAGGATCTCACTAAACAGATCAGACTTGTAGTGAATGATTCTCCTGTTTTCAGCTTCCAGAGCACTAGGATTATAGGCGTGCACCACCACGCCCAGTCTCAGTTGCTGTCTCAGCGATCTCCCAGGGATCAAACCTTCAGCCCCTATGTCTGCCTAAGCAGGCACTTTTATCCTCTGAGCTATCTGGGCAGCCCAGAGCTATCTGGCTGACCCCATTTTATTGATTGCTTTTCTTTTATTTCTTTTTAATTTGAAGTTATTTTATTTGGAGTAGAATTTCAGACAGTTACATTTCTCAGTATTTTTCTTATATCTTACTTAACTATGCCTATCAAAAGGTTCATTTAAAAAATCAACTTTCTAAATTTTGATTCTAGGCAACCAAAATAAGTTTATCTTGTTGATAAGATGATCTAATATCTTACTTACTTTTCTTATTGTGACACAAAGTACCTGACATTCAAGGTTGAAGGATGAAAGGTTTATTTTAGCTCAGTTTGTAAAGGTTTTAGTGTGTAGTTGGCTCCAAGGCAGTGGCCATCGCAGAGGGGCAGCCATACATGGAAATGGAAGACAGCAAACACAACAAAAGGAGAAAATTCTCTCCATTCCTAGTGTTCCATGCCAGCTAGTGGCACATTCATACCTTCACTCGTAGCACTGGGCCATGAGTCAGTCACAAACTCTATTTTTTTTTTTTTTTTTTTTGTCTTTTTGAGACAGATTCTCGCTATGCAGTTCAAGCTAGCCTTGAGCTCACTTTCATAGCCCAGGCTGGTCTCGAACTCGCACCGATCCTCCTGCCTCAGCCTCTCGAGTGTTGAGATTACAGGCGTGCTTCACCACGCCCGGCTACAAACTCTATATTTTTGAAAAGCCACACCCACCATGAGTGCAGAAGTCCTTGTGGGGGTTCATCCAGACACAAACCATAACATCTAATGCTATGTCTTGCAGTTTTACAGGGATATTTGAACAAAAGCTTTTTCTTATATCACATTTACCATGCTTATTAGTTTCTGAATCTCAATATTATCAACTTTAAAACATTATTAAAAAATTTGGTCAAAGCACTATCAAACTGTCTTCTCTGTTCATATTTTATCATCCTAGACATTCAGGTAACTATGATATGTTCATTGTACTTCACATATTTTTCAGTTTTTACAAATTTGTTTCATTTTTCTTTCCGTCTCTGAGCTGTTTTCGCGGTGATTTCTTTTCTGTCTTCCATTCACTTCCTTTTTCATTAGCAATAACTAAATGACTTAAAATTCTTTGATTGATACAGATATATAGATACAGGTGTACATATTTGTGTTATTAATATTCATTCCACTTATGTCTGTTTAGTTGTTTGAATTCTTTGTCCTATTTTGAAAACTATTTTTTTTAGAATTTTATTTATTTTTTTTCTTGTTTCAGAACCTTTGTTTGTTTATTCATTCATTTTTATGGCTGGCTCAGCCCCCCCCCCCCCGAGGGTAGGGCTGGCACAGCATGTGGTGCCAGGGATCGAACCGTGGTCCCTGAAGCCACCCAAGCTTTCCTAAGCAAGCACTTTAGACCACTGAGCCATCCTGCCAGGCCCCTTCAAAACTATTTTATAAAAAAATCTATTTTATTATGAATAGAAAGAGATTTGCGAAATTTGCAAACTATCCTCTTCATTTCAAAGACAGATTTTGATTTGGAGGGATCAAACAGTCTCTTCTCCACAACATGTGCAATGGAAGGTTTTGATTTACCTTTCTTGAAATTTTGCTTCCAATTTCTAATTTTCAGCAGACACTTGAATATACCCTAATAAAATATATTCTTTGGTTTAACTGGAATCATCTTTTGTCTTCAGGGAAATTAAAAAATTAAGATAAAGTCTTGCAAGAAACTCAACTCAGCATCAAATTTATATTACTAGAAAAAATATCAGCAAAGATAACTGTTCAATTGAAAATCAACTATGGTGCTATAATTCTTATTATATTCTTTTTTAAAAATATATTTACACAGGGTCTGCAGGATCCACAGGTCTCACTACATAGATGAGACTCATAGTGGTTTTCCTGTCTCAAGCCTCCCAAGCGCTGGGATTATAGGCAAGTTTCAAGCACCTTCTCAGTGGGGCTTACACAGCACACTGGGGATGAAACCCCAGCACTGGCATTTTAATCTGCTTAGGTATCTCACCAGCCCTCTTATTATATTTCTGAATTACAATATTTAAAAAGTTCATGCCATGTAGAATACACTTTTCTTATATTCCCTTGATTTTATTATATAAAGTCTGTGGAAAAATTAATTTTGTTGTCTGATTTGTTATCACCTTTCATGTATACTGCCTCATCAAAATTTTGTACAGTTCTGGTATTCTTTGGAGAATTATTTGCCTGAAGTAATCTTGTCCCAACGAGTTCAAGCTACATTTTCTCAGAGATTTCTTACAATTTACATATACTTAGGGGGACCCTACAAACCTTATAACACTCTGGATTAAATCATTTGCTTATATACATGCAATTCCAATATGGGGTTGCAACCTCTGATGTCCAGCTTTTATTATCAACTGGTGAAGACAATTTACTTATCTACATCAGGGAGAACCAATTCACTCATTTTCCTTAATGGTATTATGCCTCATGGACCATGAGCAGGTCTTACAATCTTTGTATGAATTTTGGGTGTGGCTTGCAAAGTAGATTAAGCAATACATCCTCAGGAGAGAACTTTGGAATTTTTTTTTCCCCCAAGGTCATTGGTTTCATTTTAAATTTGGCCTCTTTCCTATTTGATATAGTTGAGTTCTATGTTATTTGTTTAGGAACATTTAAAATATTTCATTTTTTTAGTCACTTATAAAGGAAACACAATGTCTAACACCACAAAGTCAGATTTTATTTTGGCTCACAGTTTCCAAGGTCTCAGATCGTGGAAGGCCTGCTTCAAAGCAGCAACCAGATGACAGAGGGACATAGCAGAGAACCACTCTCACATCATGGAGGCAAGGAGAAAAGGAGGGCCTGTCTGGGGAGATATCCACCACCTCCACTCAGAGCCCACCTCTTGAGAAGCAGACTCACCAGCTTAGCTCATAAGTGGCTGAATCTACTACTGCGCACACTAAGCCCATGATCCAAAAAGCTTACAAAAGCCTTGCTTCTTTTTTTTTTTTTACTTTTTTTTGGGGTTTATTTATTTATTTATTTATTTTAAATTTAACAATGGTTATATTACATATATTCATCAAGCTTTGCTTCTTAATGTAAGAAAGTGTGAAGGACTTCCCAGATCAAAACCACAATACCATCTTAATCTCTATAATGAAGAATACTATTCATTGTTTCTGGAAACTGCAATATCAAACAATTATTAAACATTTAGCCCATCTTATGATAAATCAATCTGTAAGCAAACAAACATTGAAAAGAAATTCCAACAGTCATATGAAAAAGCAGATAAAGAAAAACAAGAACAGCACTAGATAACTATATGCAAAACCACAATAAATAGAACACATAATATACCATTAATATAATTTACATGCAACTCATAAATTTAAAAAAATTAAAACTGAAACATTACACACAGGCATTGCTTTTATCAGGCCAATATAATACAACAAAGTTTTTGAAAAAGTTAAAGTACTATAAACAGGGCTGCAGAGATAGAGATAGCTCAGCGATCTAAGTGCCTGCCTGGCAAAAGTTCAACGATCCAAGTTCAATACTCAGTAATGTGTGTAGTTCTGGCCACAGAGCCTAGAACACATTGATCTGGCGACTGAGTCCTGGAGTGGTGGTGCATCTCTGTCATCCCAGTGCTGGGGAGGCTGAAACAGGAGGAGGCCTGAAACTAACAGGAGGATCACTGCTAGTCTGAACTGCTTAGTGTGACCCTGGAACAAATGAATAAAAAATAAAAGATTTATAAAGAATTTTTAAAAAGATAACATCATAGGCCCAATCCTATCTTCCAAGATCCTGTGGTTCTGCAGGGTTCCTTGACTTCAGTATCTTTCTCTACACATCAGGGTTTTCTTTTAGTAATAAACACATGTCAGCAACTTGCAGAAATAGCTCACAGCACCAAAGAAGTGGCCTTTGATCGCCTTTGCTTTATTCTACCTTTGTTGTTTATTTGTACTGAGTCTCTAAGCCTGCCTCATACATGGTGACTGCACATTCTTTTGAGTACCCAAACCAATGGCAAAGGCACAGTGTCAGTGAGCTCTCTATTTCTATTAGAGATATCTCAGCTATGTCAACTGAACCAAAGAAAAGGTTTGTTGTGGCTCATAAAGCTGGAGCTCTGTTATTCAACAGGCCAGTAGGAAGAGCAGTGCTTAGTGTAATACAGGGAGCTTGGGCATGGGGAACTGGGGCTGGAGTGGATATACTAAGCTGAGGACAGTCCTAGACTAAAATAGGTCAGCAGGAATGGCTGTCCTGTACACTTATTATGGGCATCAACAACCTAAAACCTTCCACTCTGCTCTGCCTCTTAAAATGTCCTATCACCTTTCTTTCAAGAGTGCCTAGCTAAAGAGCAAGACTTTAACCCCTTGACCTTTGGAGATAAAATTTTCTCCAGATAAATTATAGTAGAAATATGTAGAAATGCAAGGGCTCAAAATCTATTTTTACACACATGGATTTCTAATTACATAAATTTTATAATTATGCTTTGTGCCTTATATACCAAGAATTACAAATGAGAAATCAAAACCTCAGTACTAATAATATATCTCGAGCCGGGTGTGGTGGCTTACGCCTGTAATCCCAGCATTCGGGAGGCTGAGGCAGGAGGATCAGTGCAAGTTCGAGACCAGCCTGGGCTACAAAAGTGAGCTCAAGGCCAGCCTCAACTGCATAGCGAGACCCTGTCTCAAAAAGAAAAAAAAAAAAAAAAAATATATATATATATATATATATATATATACATATATATACATATATGTATATAGCTGAATTCCTAGAGAAATGTTTATCACATCATATATGTAATGAGATACTTAAAATAGTTATGCAGAAATAATAAAAAATAGGAATACAATGTACACAAATCACACATGGAGAAGATGACTTAGAAATTTTAAAAAAGGTTTCTGGCTTGCTCCAATTATACTATATGCCTGTTTATACTGTAAAAGCAAGATGTTTTGAAATGCTGTGGTTTAGCTAGGGATTTTCTGCATCTGTATTCCACTTTCAAATGGATTAATGACACTATATTAGTCAGCTTTTCATTGTTGTGCTATATCTGACACAGGGTACATATACAGAAAATAATGTTTATTTATATCATCACTTTGGAAATTTAAGAATGTCTCCTACCTTGGTTCTATGGAGACTTCTGTTGTAAATAATGAATAGTAGATCAGCAAAGACGGAATGAGTCTCACAATCCCCCCCTATGGTATGAACACAACAAACTATGGACACCCCATAAGTACATATTTCTTAAAAGTCCACATCATTATTCATAAAACCATTGTATTGACTAATCAAAGAGATAGAAAGACACAGATAATAAAATTGACAAATGTGTCATTTGGAAAGAGAAAGAACACAAAGTGAGGAACTGATACTTCATAAGAATTCTGAAATCTTATTGTGGATAGGGCAGCATTCTTGCCCCTTTTTCCCAAAAATCTTGATTCCATCTTTTTTACACTCTTGTGAAATCTTCCTTGATACTATCTAAAGAAGACAACTGAGAAGTTTCTCTACAAAAGTCAATCATGTATTTTGTATGAATTCAGATTTCAAGCTCAGTCATCCTATGACCTAAAATTTCTATGGTGCAAACTCTCTAAATTCTTTCCATGATTCTATTATAAAGGATTTATTTTACGGAACTTATCTTGCAGTATACTATACAATAAAGTCAAAGTAAGCAAGATCTGTTTTTCCTGAAATTTCCAACTAAAGCAGTGGAATTCTCTCATGCAGGACTGGCCTTTTGAGTTGTCACTGGAAATAATACTATAGAGTGATCGATCTTTGAAACACATGAACTGAAAAATTTTCAAACTCCAATAAACTGGGCACTGTATAAAATTGCTATGCAATTCCTAGATCAACAACCTTTACCAACTTTCATTAAAATAAATACAGAATCTCACTTTTGGTCAGCAATCTTTCGACTTTGACTGTTGAAAATGAATCTTTATCATAACAATTAACCTAGGCCCAAAGAAGTATGCAACGCTGGTTTCTTCCCAATGTTCATATCTATTTCTATTTTATGCTATAATAAATTCCTCATCTCCTCCGTTATGTGCCTAGGCTATAGAACAGACTAAAATATAAATTATTATAAAAATATTCATTATCCAGCACAGGTGGCACATTTTAATCATATATTTACTGAAATGTTGAGAGGTAATGTATAATATATGCTAGATATTATTGCAAACTTTGCAGAAAAGTACAAAAAATAAATAATGTGTACCTGAGTATATCTCCTGGGTCATGCATGTGTAGTTATGAGTTAGACAATAAAATGACTTGCACTGTCCAGTCAGCTTCATACATATGTATCTAATTCTTTAGGCAACATTGCTTAGGTTTTAGGTAGAAGCAGGGAATGGTCTAGTACATTGAGAGAAGCCCTCTTCTCGCCCACAGGCACGCTTTGATCGTGTGCATTCAGGCAGAATAACTGATGAAACCTCTCAGAGAATTTGTCTGATCCAACTGATAGATAAAGTTTGCTTATGAATCATAAAGTTGCAGGTTGAGTGACATTTTCTAAGGAACTGCCTCATAAATCCAAAGATTGTAACTCTTCTTTCCAAAAGTCATCCTAATCTCAGGCAGCGTGCTTACACATTCTGTATTCACAACTCTTCCTCCTAGTGATATAATTACTCCACTTGCCAAGACGTTCCATTAGCAGCATGTTTTAAGGGTTACAAAGGTCACTTTATCTCCTTCTCTGGCAATGTTCTACAAGTGAAAGGACATAAGCAGTATAGGTCATTTCCTTAAAATTTGGATAAAATCAAAATGTGGCAGAAAAATCCCTGGAGAAATTTATACTTGTTGGAAAAGCATGCAATAAAAGAACTTCCTATGTATTTTATATAATTTAATAAAATATTAGAAATACAGGGAGATATATGGACAAGTGTATACATAAAATTTGGAATGCCAAATAAATCACAAGTCCCTCAATGTTGCATTACAATGTTGAGAATTTTGTAAATGTGCTATAAGGTTTTGTTTGCTTATATTACTGGAAACAAATAAAATTACTTTATAAATCAGTTTACTGTGTCAGGGAGATAGCTGAGTGACATAAGCTCCTGCCTGGCAAATGTAAAGTTCTCAGTTTTATCCCTGATACCAAAATAATAGTCAATTAAATCAATTTACCAATATGCTAATGAGAAATTACTTTCTAACAAAGAAATATGATAATTGTTACTACATTTAATGGGAGAAATAGGAACACAGGAGAAAAATCACAAAGACATTAAGT
Organism: Myocastor coypus; assembly: GCA_004027025.1. Taxonomy (NCBI): domain Eukaryota; kingdom Metazoa; phylum Chordata; class Mammalia; order Rodentia; family Myocastoridae; genus Myocastor; species Myocastor coypus. The sequence continues at coordinate 2,183 of PVJA010047971.1, read as the reverse complement.
ACTGCACATCTATTGCATGGTGAAAACCTGTAAAAGTTAAATTATGACAAGGGGACAAATAAATGCACTAAAATGTTATAATTTTATGTTAATTTTGAAAATGAATTATGGTGAACCTCTTATATCCCTGACTCATTCTCTAATTATCTATGTTCACTTTTTTGTCATTTATATAAAGATACCATATGAAAATTATTGAGCACGTTTTACTTGATAATTGTGTATAAAAGAAGAAATATTCTGTTTAAATTTCTAAAGCAATTAAAAGAATGACTAACAACTAGAAATGAACAATAAGAAATTTTAATTGTATGAAATACCCAGAGTTAATCTTTCTCAATCTTTCTCACGGGCACAAGTACATAGCACTCTGGAAACCAGCCCCTTAAGTATAAAATATGTGAGTGACAAATATTTATTTTGTTCAGTTTCCTTAATTTATATTAGGAATGTAAAGGAAATTATAAATCAAAATTAATTTGAGAAACAATGAGTGTAATTCATATGTAGTATCTGATTTAAAAATTATTGTTTCACAATAATTTAAATCCATATTATTAATTTAGAAAGTCTTAAAAATACAATAGATCCTGAATACAGAGCTATATTTTCAAAATTTTCTTCAAATCAGTGTTAAAAAATAATGATCTGACTATGATATACTTTGATTATTTCAAGTATTTTGTCAAAGTCATTCATTTGACTTGTGTTGTTTTAATTTAAATAATACTGTTTAAATTTTAATTAAAACACACTTTATGCTGGAAATTAAAGTAATTTGAAAATGTTTCTTTTCTCTGACATTATAGCTACATTCAAAAGTAGCAAGTAGATAATAAACATAGTGTGTTTTACTGCTAACTTTTCCATGATCATCTATACAACTGAATACAAAGTTTAGCACCTTTGAATTTCAAATGCAAATGTATCGATATGCTGTAAATATGAGATGTCACCAGTGCAAGCTTAAGTTTTCAAAGTATCTTAGCATACATATAGTTGCTATAAACCTTAGTTATTATCTACTTAGCTTTTACTTTATTGTCTTTCCCATATGTTCATAAGGTGAAAAAATATAAATTACACTGAAAGTGGAGGAATGGCTATTCACCAAGCTAAATTGTTTCAGCACTATAAAAATTGCGAATTACCAGCCTGAGAAATTTGAAAATAATACATATTTAGGTTTATTGAGGTATCTAAATAGAAATAATTTTCACACTACCTACTTAAATCATTTTTATTTTGGCAGAATTTCTCAAAAGTTGTTCATGGGACTCTCCAATTAGGCTGAGGAAAGGAGCAATGTTTTCTTAAGAATATTTTCATCAAAATAGATCCAGTGCCAAAAAAATTTGTATAACAAAAATTAGCTATTATATATAAAAGCATAGTATATAGTTAATGAGCTAAAACATAGTTTAATATCATAAATCTATAATTTATTTATCTATAGAAAATGGTTATTGTCTTGCTTTGGTGGCATTTCTAAAGCCTTTGTTTTAGCATTAATGTTATTAAGCTTGTCTTTTCTGTTCTCAGTACTAGAATATTTTGTAGGTAAATCCACTCAGGGAACCTATTGTACTTTCTGATCAAAGTGGAAAGTGATGCCAGGCTATAATAAGCAATTTAATTTTTAATGAGCTTATTCATGCCCAAGGTCATAACAAGGTAAAAAAAAAAAAAAGTTAAAGTAAAACTACAGCAAAACACTAATGATAATGCTCTAAAGATGACTAGGGCAAGATAATATTTGGCAGAGAATACTTTCAAAGTAACTCAGTGGTATTATTTTTTTTTAAATTTTCTCTTAGTGAGTAGAAATTTAGCTCAAGTAAGCCGTTGCGTAGTATGCAGATAAAAATTAATGAAACTTTCCTTTTAGCAGATTTACAATAAATTTCAAATTCACATCTCTAAACTAGAATTACAAAGAAGTTTTTAAATCTCTTGCGTTAATCCATTACTATTTCTTAAGCAGATAAAAATTTAGGACATCGTCTCCACTGTGCTTTCTTGTAATTCTCTCATAACTCCTGATAGGATATGAGCATACCTTTAATATTTCATTGGATCATGATTTGTAAATACTTGTGTGTTCACAGGAAAAATGTATTTTTCATAGTAAATACTTCATGTATGGGTTAATTATTTAAAAATAACATTTATTTTAAATGATA
>PVJA010047970.1:0-14421 GCA_004027025.1 Myocastor coypus | reverse complement strand
ATGAGGTGACTGATGGCTGGCAACCCCTCAGTAGCTCCAGGATGGGGACTGTCTCCAGAAAAAAGGAAAGGCAGACATAGAAGTCTGGAATTTTCAGCCCAGACCTCTCCTGGGAAGGGAGAAGTCCTGAAGGTTCAATTGATCACCAATGGTCAATGATCAATTAACCATGATTATGGGTGAAGCTTCCATAAAAACCCAAAAGGACAGGGTTCAGAGAGCTTTAAAAAAAATTCATCCATCCATCCATCCATCCATCATCCATTAACTTGGTACAGGGTCTTTCTACTTAGCTTGTACTCATAGTGATCCTCATATCTCTGCCTCCACAGTGCTGGAGTTATACCCATGTGCTATCACATCCAGGTTCCAGGGCTGGCATGGCATGTGGTATCGGGAATTGAACCCAAGTGTTTGTGCTTGCCAGGCAGGTGCTTAGATTGCTGAGCTACTTCCCTAGCCCCAGAGAGCTTTGCATCTGCAAAGAAGACATGAAAGTTCTGTGTCCTTCCCTCATACTTTGTGCGCATCTTTTTATCTGTAGCCTTTGTAATATCTTTTACAATAAAACAGTAAAAACAACCCCCCAAAAAAGCACAAAAATTTAAGAAGAGCTGGGTGTGGTGGAACACACCTATAATCCCAGCACTCAGGGGCCTTGAGGCAGTACTGCTGAGAGTTCAAGACCAGCCTGAGCTACATAGGGAGAATCACAAGTAAACTTATATAAGATTTAATTTAAACCAGCAAACATACATTTTTCCTGAGTCTCATAATCTACTCAAACAAATTAATTGTATCCGAAAAGAGGAGTGTGGGAACCCCAATTTACACCTGGTGGGTGAGAAACACAAATGTAAAACTGGAGTTTACGATGAGTATCTGGTGTGCATATGGGGGCAGGGTGATACGTAGGGACTGAGCCCTCAGCCTGTAATTCCTGAGATATATCCAGAAAGATGGTGTCTGAGCTGAACTGCATCAGGACACCCAGGAGGTGACCACTGCGGAAGCGGCTGCCTGCTTGATGGAGGAGGTATCCTCACATCTGAAGTCACAGCAGTCTCTTTGTTGACTGCTGTGGTGTTAGATCAAGGAGAAATGGTCTGTTTCTCTAGCATCATTGTAAAAATTAACTTTAGTTTTCCCCACCACCACCCCAGGTCGGCCGCCCTCACCAATACCTCCTCACCAGTCTCCGACAGTGGCCAGGCATCTGCACCAAGACCTGCCCTCCCATGGGTACAAAGGGAAATCAATCCTAATCGTGCCTTGACCTTGCAGGTGGGGACTGGCTTCCGTAATGGAGTCCCCATTAGCAGCCGGCTGGCCAGAGAAGCCAGCCTGCTCAAAGCTCAGATGACAGAAGCAACCACTGCCTAATGCAGGATATGCAGAGCTGACTTGAGTTATATTTTATTCTAAACTAATTTAGGGCTGATGCAAAAGAAAGGAAACTATCTTTGAAGTTCTGAAAAACAGCACTTCAAAGATGTTTCTGTTCTTCATTGAATCCACTTTTTAGATATGTTTCCAGCATATGTAAACAAAAAAGCCTTTGTTGAGAGATTTTAGATCCTGGTTAACTTAAAAGAGGCCTTGAAATCAAGGGGCAATTAAATTTAGTTTTAGCTACATGGAAGAGGGCATAGTCTTCACTACTTTCAGGCACTGTGTAGAGTCTATCATAAAATTCTACATTTCCTAAATTAAATTATAAAGCCACTTTCCCTGAGAGAAGTATAGTTTAATCACACAGTCAAGAAAATCCTATTAAGGTTTACGTTTCTTTAAATATTTCCCTCTAAAAGGTTCTAGTAGCTTTATTGTAAGACTCCTACCAAGACTTTATTTGTTTGGTATCTCTTAAGGAAGACATAAAGGAAGAATATGTGCTAGGAAGACATGCTAACTGCTCCAAATGCTATGAAAAAAATCAAGACAGGCAGGAGTCTCTTCTGAGCAGCCTTTCCACTTGCAGCAATGCCAGATGAGAAAGGCAATCCAAGACCACACGGGGCTGGCAGCTCAGGGGTGAAGCAGATGCGTGCTGGAGGTCTTGTGTGCAATCCTCAGGGCCAAAACAAGACTGCTTATTTGCTCAAGACTTCAGATGAGCTAGAACTGTAAGAATGGGGAGGGTCTTCTCCACCTAGCACCTGACTTCTTATCTTACCTGGAGAGGGCACTGTCACAACACACACGGTGATACATTCCTGGCTCCTTGATGTTCAGGTAGATTCCACTGAAAGGCTGAAAATGAGGGAGATACGTCATTCGCTGATTTCCCAAATTCCCCAGCAGAAGGTACAGCAGATTTAAGCCCAAGGACTCCTTGGTGGCAGGGTACTTCCCTAGCATGTACAAAGCCCTGGGTTCCAGTCCCAACATGGCAAAAGCAAGAATAAATGAAACAATTATAAGTCTTTAAATTAAGGAATTTCACGCTAGTTTGACAAAGCATAATATCACCAGAGAGAAAAACTACGGTCATCCAATGAAGCAGACTGGAGATTTATTCACAGCCTGGCCTTTACTATGTCAAATATTCAAACTATTACAATAGCAGTGTTTTGTATATCTATACTATCATCCAAGAACATCAAAGTCTATGAAAAAGCAAGAGCACTGTGTCTCATCCATTCTCACTGCATAAGATTCCAGTCTCTCATTTCAAAAGAGTTAAAGCAACAAAACCTAAGTACTTGTCTAAAATATTCTGAAATCTCCAATTAAATATAGAATATAAAGGGGTTGGACGTAGCTTATTGGGAGAGTGCTTGTCTAGCACACTGTCCAGCACACTGAGGCCCTGGCTTCCATTCCTACAGAGGGAAATGACTAGGGATATGTGAAAAGCCCAGCTTAGTAGAGCTAGTTTCTGCTAGTGCCTAGATCACTACTCTTTTTAGATGATTGTGCTATTGGTGTCTTCAAGAGTCTTCAGATTTTCAAAGGTGTTCTACAGGGCCAGGAGGCAGCGAGCAAGGCAAATGAGTGATTCTTCTTAAACATTGCTCCGTAAATGGGATCATAATGAGTTTTGCCTTTTACAAAGGTCATTTCTGCCCAATTCCTTTTATCATTTTCTCTGTCAAAGAAAATTTTGAAAAAGCAAAAGAAGCCATATACATGTTATAAAGATCTGTATCTCAGCTTCTGGTGGCAAGGGCTATCCAATTTCATGGGAAAGAGAAAAGGTGAAGCCCTCCCCAGGTGACCACCCACTTGGGAAACAAGTAGGACCCTTCTGTTCTCTCCACATGTTTCAAGTAACAAAACTCTCAGGTTACTCCTCCAAATTCCTTGCAGTGGCACTAGCACCATGGTTTCAGGGTGCCCCCTATACAATGGACACTCTCAAATTAACCTACTAAGCACACTGGATAGGACCTCCCAGATATTTTTCCTGTCCTAAATCCCTACATTTGGCTACAGAAATCCTCAGATAATGAGGTCTTTTCTGATCTCGCTGTTGAATGCCTCTTACCCACAGCAGTGCTGGATGGAATCTGTGACCAAAAGAAAGTTTAACATCCTTTGCCCTGGGCAACAGCACCTACTTGCCAAAGGTCTGCTTGTCCTAAGGCTGATCTGGAAAAGATTACCGATAGGAACCAGGCAGCATAATAAGTCAAAACAATTCCATCATAGCAGGGGATAAATGGCCAAAGTGACAGTATGCTACAAGGCATAGTAAGTAAAATAAAAATTTAAATAAAAAAGAATTCTCAGCTGATATTTTATGAATGACATCTACCCATTGCTTCCTGATATACTCTTTCCTGTTCCTACATTTCATATAAGTTTTATCACTTATTTAGGAACAAATTGAACTATGTCCCTTTTTCACTCTAGTGGCCATTTATTTGCATTGTTGGGGATCAAAGCCAGGAACTCAAGCAAGTAGACAAGCTCTTTGCAACTGAGCTATATCCACAGCCCTCATTCTAATAATTATAGACAATCTACCTTAGACCCAGTGCTACGCTGGGTGCTGAGTTGCAGATGGGGAAAAAATTAAAACACACAGTTCCCGTACTCAGACTCTACTTGGCTGGAACAGACACATGAGCTTGGCACTTATAGGGCATCCCCAGGACCTTTGTGCATGGAGAGCTTCCATGAAGCTTTTCAGCACTAGACACTTCCTCGATTGAGTGAATCTTTTTTCCTTAACCTTTTACTGTTATATTACGTAGCTGATTCATGGCATAGAAAAATGTCAAAGCACTAAGATGAATTTTGAAGGATGAGTAAGAGGTGATCAAATGAAAAAATGTAAGAATATTTCAGGACAGTGGGCAAAATGGCCCAGATGAGGTAGAAGGAAGAAGATCCTGGGCAGGCAGGAGAGGCCAGATCAGGCTGAGCTGCAAGCAGACCACACCGAAGTGTGTCCTGCTGGCCACACTGACCACGTGCACACCGTGCACGTGATCAGAGCTGAAGTGTAGAATGGGCACTCGACATCGTGACAAGAATGAAATGGGGAAGGGTAAAAGACTCTGAAGGCACTGAATAGTCAGGTGCTTGGTCCTTCCGGCAGGATGGGTGGTGGCCTGCTCTGGCTGGAAGTCAGAAAGAGAGAAGAGATTCAAGAATGATTTACAAGGGAGAACTGAGATAACTGGTTATCTAGGCTCAGGGACAAAATGAAGTCCAAGATGCCCCCTGGGATTCCAGATGTGTCTGGACTGGTGGCAGCTCCTCCTTTGATCCTGTCAACACAGTATGCCTGCTAGAAGCAGAGAACACCTTCAAAAAGAGAGGACTACAAATAATCCTAGGAGACTTCACGAAGGTGGGGACAGGGCTAATGGAAACAAGCAAATGACAGATGTTACATCTCCTGTGCTCGTGGCTGCAAGAATATCCCCACTAGGCCTGTGGGACAAAGGAAGGGCAGCTGCCAGAACTTGGAGAGCCTGTGGCTGTGGGGAGCCTGCAGGAGCTGCAACTTGCAGCAGCAGAATACAGACACTGCCAGCCAGCTTCCCTCAGAGGGGACCCTACCCCCAGCTGGCATCTCTGCCCTGCCCTCTTACCTCAGTGGTTTTTCTTGCTGCCCACACTAAATCAGTAACCAAAGGACCAAAAAGCATGTTCCGCTTCCCCGAGGTCCAAGCTGGGACATGCTATAGAGACTGGGTTGGGAGAAGGATGGACAGGATCTACACAAAACCTCCCTGCAGTCACCGTTTATCTACTGCTCAGCCAGGCTATGAACTCTTTCGCTGGTTGTTAGCAGAGTGCCAGCATATTACAGCGGCCTAATTTAAAGATCATAGGTGATTTGGAGTCACCCACTAGAACGCTTTGACATCTTCTCTTTCCTTGGCCTAAAGAAGTTTTCCTTGGCTTGAAGTTTTGCAGCATTTTAAAAAGGTAAAAGTGGAAATGGATTGACTGAAATGGAGTCATTACATTAGTTAAAATGGTGGGTGACACTATGGTGAAATGCATGGAGTGCATGGAACCCTCTGTTTCAGAAACCACAGATTTATTCACCTTAGCCTGTGTGGTGCATTTCTAGGCTCTGCGAGCACACCAAATTCTGTCTGGCCCTGCACGCAAGAATTAGGGCTGGCTTAGGACATTCCACAAAAACACACAACTGTTCACAGAGTATCGTGTGCAGCTCTGTGTGCTCTCTGCAGTAATGACAAGTGTGGTTCTTTTCCCCACTAAAAAGTTCATTAAATCAAATCCCAGCCACAGGAAGCTGGAGAAAAAGATTAGCACTTCTTGAGAATCTGCTGGGCTCTGTCAGTCTTTCTGATGACTCTGGCTCTGGAGAGCCTGAGGATGTGATCGTCATTCTAAGGCCACATGCGCATGGCCTCTTTGAATTCTGCAGGTAAAAACCAGTATTCTACCACATTGTGGAACCGCTATACTATGCTCTTCGGGACTGCTTCACAAATGAGAATAGCAAAAAAACAGAGTTCAAGGGCTGGGCCTGACAGTGCAATGGACTAAAGCAACTGCTTAGACAGAGCACAGTGGTGGGGGTTCCATCCCCAGAGTGCAGTGCTGGCCCGCCTCCAGGGTGTGCTGAGACTGCAACTGGTGGTGTATGTCTATAATTCCAGAGCTTGGGAGGCTGAAAATAGCAAAATCACTATGAGTCTGATGTATGTGAGAGAGTGAGACCCTGTAGTCTCTCTCCTATAGAATGAATGAATGAATGAATGAATGAATAAAGTTCAATAGCTAAATTGTAGCAGCTATTTTTCGGCCTAAGAGCAACCACTTGATAAAAACAAGTACTATAAAAAAATGGTGTTATAATGTAGAACCATTGAGGGTTGTTCTCTTAGGTAATGGATGATAGCTGAGATTGGTAAATACAGTTTAAGTAGTAGTTTCTGCTTCTAGATAGAGCCACCCAATATTCACAAAAAATTACTTTTTGAGTGCCTACTACAGCCCGGCTCCATGGACAACAGTGGCAAATGCTTGGTGGAAAAGTACTGGAAGTGAATCTCACCTGGGACTAAGAGAAAGGTTCCCTAAGAAGGTAAGTTAAATGTAAGTCTAAATTAATTAGGGGGAGGGGTGACAGACAACAGGCAGAAACCGTGTGCAAGGGTCTTATATGGAAAGGGAGCCCAGGGCATTCAAGGTCTGAAAGGAAGCTGCAGGGTAGATACCCAAGAGAGAGATCTGGACAGAGCCATTAATAGCTGATTAGAAACTTAATCTTTTTGTTTTTACTTGAAAGCAGTGGGAAAGCACTGGGGGACTCTGAGCAGGAAAGTGGCGTGGTCACCTTCATGTTAAGACTTTGGTCACAGTATAGGGAAAGCCAGTGTCTTAGTTACTTTGTCTTTGTGGAGACACAGACCCAAGTTAAAAGAGGGAAGGTGTACTCCAGTTCACAGTCTGTAAAGATTTCAGTCCATAGCTGGCTAGCTCCAAGGCAGAAGGGCAAGGTGAACAGTACTGGGTGGAGAGGGTGAGGGTGAGAGGGGCAAGGTGTAGGCTGGTGAGAGGGGCAAAGGAGGAGCAAGGCAGAGATGGACAAGCCACCCCTGCAGTGACCCACCTCTTCCTACCATCTCATCTCCCAACAACAAGCCACTGATGATTTAGCTGCCCGCAAGATCCAGTCACCTCGCCAAAGCACCACCCAAGAGTGCCTAAGACTTTGGAACATCTAGATATCAACCATTACACTGGGCAAGCAACAGGAAATACTGTGGTAGAAGAGCTGGAGCTCTGCACAGTCAGAGACTAAGAGATGAGTTTAGGCTCAGTAGTGAGATGACTGAGTTTACTTAGGACACACAATAGACAATGAAGGCAAAAGAGGACAGAAGATGATAGGCCCAGGGAAGGATCTGGGTTTCCGTAACTGAGTGGAAGAGGACCAGATCTGTTGAATAGAGATCTATGATCTATTCTAATCCTACACACACACACACACACACACACACACACACACACACACACACACACATGCAAACACCTGGTCCCCAACCTACTGGCTCAGCTCACCAGTTCAGTTCCTTTTTCTCTTGTGACATAGACCTGCTCTGGTGTCAGTTTCTTCTGCCACTCAGCCTTGGTGAGAGTCAGTTTATGCTTTGTGAGAAACTCTGTAACATTAAATAGGGAGTTTGAGTCATTAAAATAAAAAGGTACAATGAACTTCTCTAGCCTTTCTCCAAAATACATGATCTCTCAGAAAAATAATCCCATAACATGTCTCTCTGCCACACTTTATTCTTTGCAAGGGCCAGAAGACTCAGGTACAAAATGCCTTGACTGTTTAATTTAATAAGAAACCAGCAATAAGTAGAAAACCAGCATTCTAGTCCTCTGAGGTCAGGGACTATAAGAGGGCTAAAGAAGCATCTGAAATGTGTAATACTGCTGAATACATTCTCAGATACCAGAGGGGGGAAACAGACCTCTCCTCCTTTCCTACATTTGGAGAAGTATTCCTGTCACAGCATGGCTGGGAGCATTGGAGGACTGGATAGAAAAGATCCAAAAGCTAGTGAGTTATTAAACTCCCCCGGCTTACTGGTTTATAAAGATCTCTCTGATTCCATTTTTTAAGAGAGATCTTCATTTTAAAAATCTTGTATAGGCTGTGTAAGGACCCTCGGCCTGCCTCTTTATTTTTTTCTGCTCCTCCTCCTCGACTTCCTGTCTTGAACTTGTCTCACCCACGCGCCCTCCAGGTAAGGACCCTTAGTCTACCTCCCCCTTTTTCTCGGCTCTTCCTCCTTGACTTCTGGTTCCAAACCTGTCTGGTCCGCATGCCTGCTGGGTAAGGACCCTCTGTCCGCTTCCCGCCTCCCCCGTCCCCCACCTCTTTTTTTCAATTCATCCTGCCCAAGCACCAGTATCAAACCCATCACGCATCTCGTCTGGCAACCCATCTGGCCCGTGAGCCTACCAGCACTACTTAACTCCAGAGCTCCATCTCCACCAACAGTCCACACCCATGTGGCCTCACAGCAACCAGCAGCCTGAGCTCTGACACGTAGCCAGGAACTTCTGTAGGGGAAATCAATATGGGTGATCCAAACCAAACACCCATAGACGCTAACAGCATAACTTCACAAAACTGCAGAGATCACTTCCATACAAAATAATAATGAAAGGAGTAAGATGAAATCTCAGGGCCCAAGCCAACCCAAATCAAATATAGGAGACACTACCATGGAAGAAAATGGGAATCATGCAGCAAAAACCTTTCAATCAGTAACATCTGAGGTAGACAGACAAGTGCAGAAACTTATAGAGCCACTGAGATCGCAGATAACATCTGATGTAAAAAAAGAAATACATAACATGGAAAAACGACTGGAAAAATGTATAGAGGAAAACAGAGCACAAATATTATCTCAAGTTAAGAAAGACATGTCTAAATGAATAGCATCCCAAGTATGGGAACAACTACAGAAAGGTAGAGAGGAGAACAGAACAGAAATAACCTCTGTGCTAGAGAGAGAAAGGATAACAATAATGAGAGATTTCAATGCTACTAAAGAAGGCAGCGATAAAAAATTAGAATAGAACAGAAAAATGATGGAGTCCTTGATGGAGCAATATAGGAAAGAAATAGACACATGAAACACTTTCAAAGAGATATACAAGAAAATAAAATCTCAATCACAAGTTGGCAAAATTGTATGAACGAAAATGAAGACAGGGTTTCAGATCTTGAAGACACAGTCACAGCCAGTGAAAAACTAAGAAAGGATCTTTTAAAAACAACCAGGATGCAGGAAAAAATAATTCAACATCTGCAAGATGATGTAAAAACGAACAAAGTGAGATTAATAGGAATCAATGAGAAAGAAGGAGTCAATACAAATAGTATAAAAAGAATATGGGCAGAAGGCATAGCAGAAAACATTCCAAACATGAGAAAGCATTGGACATTCAGCAACTGAAGCATACAGAACTCCAAATAACATCAACCCAACTAAAAGCACAGCCAGATATATACTAGTCAACATACCAGAAATACAGCAAAAAAAAAAAAAAAAAAAAAAAAAAAAAAAAAAAAAAAAAAAAAAAAAAAAAAAAAAAAAAAAAAAAAAAAAAAAAAAAAAAAAAAAAAAATGCTAAAAGCTCCTAGAAAAAAGAAACAGACCACATTTAAAGGAAAACCCATCAGAATGATGGCAGATTTCTCTTCACAAACCATGAAGTCAAGAAGAGCATGGAGCAGAGTGCTTCAAGTCCTCCATGAAAACAAATTTCAGCCCAGAATACTATACCCGGCAAAACTCTCCTTCAAGTATGAGGGAGAAGTGAAATATTTCCATGACAAGGAGCAACTAAAGAATTTCTAGACATCAAAGCCAATGCTACACAGAACTCTAACAAATATTTTAGAGAGGGACCAAAATGACCTGAATTCAACCAATGAGAAGAGAAAGGTCTTGCCAAATAGAGTAACCAACTAAACACAGGAGGAAAAACTGGTAAACAGTAGCAAATAAAAGTCATGTCAATCATAAGTCAATACATTTCAATTATAACTATCAGTGTAAATAGATGCAATTCTCCAATTAAAACAAATGGATTGGCACAGTGAATAACGAAACAAAGCCCAACAATATGTCGTATACAAGAAACATGCTTAACTCAAAAAGAAACTCACAGGCTAAAAGTTAAAGGTTGGAAAACAATACTACATGCTCCAGCACCTCAAAAAAAAAAAAAAAAAAAAAAAATCAGGAGTAGCGATACTGTTTACAGACAGTCTAAACTTCAAACCAAGATGGATCAAACGAAATAAAGAAGGCCACTGCATACTGGTTAGGGGAAATATTCATGATGAAGAGGTAACATTCATAAATATATATGCACCCAACACAGAACCAACAAGTTACGTAAAACAAACCTTAATGGATATTAAAAAAAATCCATATCCAATACCACAATCTAAAGAGGAGACCTCAAAAACCCCTTATCCAAAAAAGATAGGTCAAGCAGACAAAAAATTAGCAAAGAAGTAGCAGAACTAAACCAGAACTTGGAACAACTGGACTTAGTGGACATACACAGAGTGTTCCACCCAGCCACTTCTGAATACACATTCTTTTCAGCTGCACAAGGAACATTTTCTACAATAGATCACATGTTAGTCCATAGATCATGCTTAAGTACATGCAAGAAAAGAGAAATTATCCCATGTATATTATCTGACCAAAGTGCAATCAAATTGGAAATAAATGGCAAAAGAAACCATAGGAACTCCAGGACTACATGGAAATTAAACACCACTCCTCTCAGATGAAATTAAACAACCAATTAAACAGTTTCTACAATATAATGAAAATTCAAACACAACCTACTAGAATCTATGGAATGTAATGAAAGCAGTTCTTAGAGGGAAATTTATAGCTCTGAACTCACCCATTAAGAAAATAAAATAGGAACAAATAAACAATCTTACGCAGCACCTAAACCAACTAGAAATGGAAGAGGAAACAAAATCCAAAGCCCAAAGTTGGGAGGAAATTATAAAGATTAGAGCAGAAATTAATTCAGTTCAGACAAAGAAAACAATACAAAGAATTAATGAATTCACACGCTGGTTCTTTGAAAGATTAAATAAGACTGATAAGCCCCTAGCTAACCTCATCAAAAAGAGGAAAGAAAGGACTTGAACTGCAGCAATAAGGAATGAAAAGGGTGAAATTAATACAGACCCAGAAGAGATACAAAGGATAACAGATAGCTATTTTGAGAATCTTTACTCTCACAGAATTGAAGACACAGATGAAATGGACAGATTCCTAGAAAACTACAAATTACTAAAACTGAATCAAGAAGATATTAGAACTCTCAATAACCCAACAGCAGCCAATGAAATACAAAATATAATAAAAAGCCTACCGACAAAGCAAAGTCTGTGATCTGATGGATTCACCACTGAATTCTACAAGAAATTTAAAGAAGACATAACCACAATACGCCTCAAACTCTTCAATGAAATTAAAAAAGAAGCAAAACTTCCAAAATCATTCCAAAAGGCAAGTATTACACTAATATCAAAACCAGAAAGAGATGTAACTAAAAAAGAAAACTACAGACCAATTTCTCTCATGAACATAGACGCAAAAATTCTCAATAAGATGCTAGCCATTAGAATACAACAAATCATCAAGAAGATTACACACCATGACCAGTTAGGATTCATTCTAGGGATGCACAGATGGTTTAATATACGCAAATCTGGAAGTGCAATACACTATATCAGTAGAATCAAAACAAAAATCACACGATCATCTCAGTTGATGCCGAAAAGGCCTTTTACAATGTGCAACACATTCATGTTCAAAGTCATACAGAAAATTTCAATAGAGGGCCTCTATCTCAACCTAATAAAAGCCATCTACAATAATCCAAAAGCTAACAGAATTCTAAATGGGGAAAAACTGAAGTCTTTTACTCTCAAATCAGGTACAACACAAGGATGCCCCCTCTCAGCACTCCTATCCAATATAGTTCTGGAATCATTAGCTACAGCCATTACACAAGAAAGAGAAATAAAAGGAATAAGAATAAAGAAGTAAAATTATCACTATTTTCAGATGATATGATAATCTACTTGGAAGACTCAAAGAACTCTCCCAAGAAGCTACTGGAATTAATACACAAATTCACTAGCATACCAGGCTACAAAGTCAGTGCGCAAAAGTCAATAGCATTCCTCTACACAGATAACACTGAGAGAGAAATTAGAGAAACATTACCTTTTATGATAGCACCGAACAGAATGAAATACTTAGGAATTAACTTAACTAAGGAAGTAAAAGACCTTTTCAATGAAAACTATCGTACTCTGAAAAAAGAGATCCTAGAAGATCTCAGAAAATGGAAAGATATTCCCTGCTCCTGGATAGGAAGAACCAACATTGTGAAGATGGCCATCCTCCCTAAATTGTTATACAGATTTAATGCAATTCCTATCAAAATACCATCAACATACTTCTCAGACATGGAGAAATCACTCCTAAAATTTATTTTGAACCAAAAAGAACCCAGAATTGCAAGAATCCTGGGCAACAAAGGTAAGGCAGGAGGCATTACAATTCCTGACCTAAAGTTATACTAAAAAGCTACAGGAAAAAAAATCAACATGGTACTGGCAAAAAATAGACCTGAGGATCAGTAGAATAGATTAGAACATGCAGAAGCAGATACAAGCACACTGAGCCACCTTATCTTTCATAAAGGGGCCAAACACGTGTCGTGGAAAAAAGATAGCCTCTTTAACTAATGGTGCTGGAAAAATTGGTTCTCTACATGCTGAAAATTAAAACTTGACCCTAGTCTATCACCGTGCACTAAAGTCGAAATAGATCTAAATATTAAAAGAGAAACATTAAATCTCCTGGAAGAGAAAGTGGGAGAAAATCTTGAAGACATTGGGGTAGGGAAAAGATTCGTGGACAAAAATCAACATGCACATTTAACACTTAAAAGCATCAACAAATGGGACCTCCTCTGCCTAAGAAGTTTTTGCACATCAAAAGAAATTATCAACAGAGGGAAAAGACCATCTACAAATTTTGAAAATATTTTGACTAATAACTCAGACAAAGGTCTTCTGTCTAGAACCTACAAAGCACTGAAAACCATTAGGGTCCCAAAATTCAAACACCCAATCCAAAAATAAGCATCTGAGATGAACACACACTTCTCAGAGAAAGAAATTCAGGAAGCCTATAACCACATCGCTAGCCATCCGTGAAATGCAAATTAAAACAACACTTAGGTACCATTTCACCCCAGAAAGAATGGCTATCATAAAGAAATCAACCAACAATAAATGCTGGGGAGGCTGTAGAGAAAAAGGAACACTTTTCCACTGCTGGTGGAAATGCAGACTGGTGCGACCGTTATGGAAAGCGGTGTGGAGGTCCTTAAAAAACTAGAACTGGAAATTCCATTCAATCCAGCTATTTTCCTACTGGGAATTTTCCCAAAAGAACTGAAAATATCATACCATAGAGATATCTGTGCACTTATGTTTATAGTAGCCCAATTTGTAATAGCCAAATCTTGGAAACAACCAAAATACCCACCATTTGGAGAATGGTTAAGAGATGTGGTATTTTTATACAATGGAATATTACTCAGCTATAAAGAATGGTAAACTGGAAGACTTCATATATAAATGGATGTATATTGAACATATACTTATAAGTGAAATAAAGAAGACCTACATTTGTAAATATCATATAGTCTCCCTGGTCTAAGAAATCTAAAGAATAAAAATGGAAAGGCATAACACGGCTGAATGGAAAGCAAAGTTTTTTGAAGCAACACTAAAACTACACTTGGAATGCGTGTCATTCGGGACTTTAGGATGTGTTCTACTTTTATTGTAAACTTAGTTACTGCTATACTCTGTCTCTTAAGTAAGTGATTGGTTAACAAAATGGTTTTTTTTAAGGGTATTAATTGAGAATAAGAGACTAGACAAAATACTACAGGCTTGACAGGCTACAATTTTGTACATCCTTAGATGTCTGCTTAGCATGCTTAGCATGCATGAGGTCCTATTCTCATCACCAGCATCAAACAAAAAACACTTGTCCTGTGGGGCTGCATATATTGAACATGTCATAAATTTATTTTGCAAAGTCATTTTTGGTCTCAAAAATACTACTTTATAATAATAATTTATATATTTATTTTTTAAGATCTGATCCCATAGAGCTTCATATTTTATTTATTTTTTAATTTTATTTTCTTTTTATTACTTTTAATAAGAGGTAACAACATGAGAGTTTCAAAACATGTTAGTAGCACAGTTGCAATCATTGACACACTCCAAATTGTTGTCCTCATAAAAGTTATACAGAGCACAGTGTGTAGACGTGACAAAGTTTCTAGTTGATATTCGTTGAGAATAAAAGAAAAGAGAAGAAGAAG
>PVJA010047969.1:0-14403 GCA_004027025.1 Myocastor coypus | reverse complement strand
CAATCATATCCTAGGCAGGCCCGGGTGATACTCCAGGGAAGAACCAATTGTACCCCAGAGTGGGGCTCCCATCAACAGGGAACCAGGCTGCTGAGTCATTCAGCCAAGTTGACACATTGTATCAACCACTACAGTCCCCAAATTCCACCCTGAAGCTGGGACTCATCCACCATCACACAGGGCATGGGGGCTAGAAACGGGAGCAGTTCCCACGGACACCTTCCCTGTGGGTCACAAACACCCAGGTTCCAAAGTCTCTGTCTGTCTGTCTGTCTGTCTGTCTGTCTCTGTCTCTGTCTCTGTCTCTCTCTGTGTGTCTCTCTCTCTATCTTTCACACACACACACACACACACACACACATTCAGTATAAAAATCTTCATGAACAATTGTTGTGTATCACAAAATGACATTTGGTGCAAAGGTTAAATCGACATTTTATTAACATAAACACACCTATCATTTTTAACTTTCCTGCTGCATCTACCAGAAGTTCAAAGCCAAATATGGTCAATGTTCCAACTCTGAAGGGGCACTGCCAGGTATCACATCCATGCTTAGCCACCTGTGTCTATCTCTGGCCTGGAGCTCCAGGCTGGAAGTGGTTCTTGGGAGATTTGTGAATTGACATACTGAGTGATCCTCACTTCTAAAGGAGAATGCCTGTCGTTTCTCTAGTAAAAAAGGACTCATTTCCATTTGGAAGACAGTGCCAAGGAGTCATTCCCACTTTAAAAAGAGCAAGGCAGAGCAGGGCATTGTCACTCTAGAGTGTGAGGAATCACTTTCCTCCTCCCAAGTGTCACAGCCCATGACTGTGGAGGCCACCAACCTCAGAGGCCCCTTGGGTTGTATATATTGTTCTGTCCCCTTTCCTGAAGAAACAGAGTTCCGAGTCGCAAGATTTAGATACAGAGAGTTCTGAATTATATAGAGTTTGAGCCTGGAGGAAGACAGGAAGGGATCAGGTAAGGGTTTAGGGAAGCAAGAATGTTCAGGTCATAGAGAAGAAAGAGAGAAGAGGCCCCCACCTGAAGGAGAAAAGGACAGAGGAACAGCCATTGACTGGAGGGGACAGTAGAGGGGAGGGACCAGAGGAAAGGAGGAGCTGGGCTGGGACACCAGAAGGGGAGGACCTGGGACCACACGGCACAAAGTAGGACCACCTCGTGCACCACTGTGGCCCATGCATCACTGCCCTCTGCATCCTACAGCTCCAGCTTTGTATCCTGCAGATATGGCCTCATCTCAGGGTGTCACTCTGCTTCTTCTGCTGCAGTGGCCTTGGAACTGGCCATGACCCACAAGGCCTTTAAGTTCCATAATGGGCATCCAGAACTTAGTGACCTGCAAGACATGGGCACTAGTGATGAAAATGTCCAGCAGGCTGTGAACTTTGCCATCCAGGAGTACAACAATGAGAATAATTACCTGAACCTGAGCTTCCTGGTGCAGGTGGTGTGTGCCCGTGAGCAGATACATAGTCACCGGTGTTGAGAAGGCTGTGTAGGAGGTGCTGTCCACGTGGACACCATGCTGCTCGCTTTCCTCTGCTCTATGCTTCTCTGTCTTTACACAGGCTGTGCTGCGTGGCCAGGTTGAGAGAGCTTTATGCATATGGACAACCCTGTGCTCCTCCCTGAAGACTCACCCTAGCTGTTACCCTGTGGCAGAAACCAATACTGAGCATGTCCAGAAATCACTGCAGGGGGAACCTTGGTAAGGTCTAGTAAAGCACAGCCTGTGACACCTCTCATCAGATCCCGCTCCAGCCCTAGGTGGCAGAGGCACCAGGGGCCAGGCAAGGGCCACGGCTTCTCTGGCTAAGCCTGACCATCTCCTGCCCAGGACTTGAGGGAACTGTGAACTAAGTGAGCACGGAGCAGGAACCAGACTCCTGCCCCCGTTCCCTCCTCTCCGACCTCCACCCTGTGTCCTTCAGCTCCCAGCTCTGACATGACCTCGGGTCTGCAGAGCAGATACAGCAGGAGCACAGGGCTCCCTGGATCCCGTGCCATCCGTCGTGCGTTCACCATGGTCATGAGGCTCTGCTCCTTGGCCCCCATTACGTATGGGGCTCTGTATGGATCTGGGAGCACAGCCCTGTTACGGGGCTGAGCTGTGCTTGGTCCTCAGGTCCTCCTGGAGGAGCCTGAGGGTCCTGTTGGGCTCAGAGCCCTCTCAAGTGGAGCCTCCCTGCCACCTGGACCGCAAGTGCTGGCTCAGTGCCCTTTTCTGCTCTCCAAGTCGGCCTCCCCTCCTAAGGCCCAGGTTATTGGGCCTGTCCTGGGCTTCTATCTGCCAAGTTCCTGTTTCTGTCTTTCTTTGAGACACAAGACTCCTCTTTGCACCTCCCTGGAAGGAAACGAGTTAGATGCAGGGTGGGACCATCCCACAGGAAGATCTAGAGCAAAGTGGGCTGAGATGAGTTTGGCCTGAGCCAAAGGAGCTCCCAAGCACAGTAAGTCCACCGCAGCCAGTAACAGTGGCATTGAGGTAGACAGTGCTCTGAGAGTCCTACACTTAATCCCTAGGTGGTGACTGGCATGAGCTACTATTTGGACTTGGAGATCAACAGAACCACATGTGCCAAGGATGAGCCCTCTTCAGGATGACTGTCAGATCACTGGGGATCTGGTACGAGTTTGAAGTGGGCAGGGCCAATGCCAATAAGGGAGAGTAGATGTGCCCCCCCCCCTGTGTGTGTGTGTGTGTGTGCTTATGCCATGGTATCAAGGTATAGCAGAGCAGGGATGTGCACACAGGATTGATTGGGGTACAGACTGGGATTCTGGGAAGTGGGGTGCTAGAAGGTAACCCCTGCCTTTGGGGTGTCCCTCTTGGGAGAATGGTAGTGGCAGGGCTAGTGAAGAGGAAGAAGGCTCTAGCAGTCCCAGACTCACCTGCCCAGAGCCAAGTTTAGAAGTTTGTTCCTGAGAGGACTGAGACTGTTAGCTGCCCTCAGCACCAACCTGTTACCAGCCAGGTCCTTGAAGGGCACACTCTCCAAGCCAAGTCCCTTTCTTGCCACCCTCCCTGATTGTCTCTGGGAAACCTAGCTCTCTCCTGGTTGCCTCTCAGTACTACCATGCAATGAGGTGGAGGCCCTAAGGCACTGAGTGCCAACCTAGCCTTGTGGCCCCTGCTCTCCTGGTGGTATTTGACTGACCCCTATGGGCTATAAGAGACATGAAACTGGGGTTCCCCAGCTGGGCTAGCACCTTGAAGGGACACGGCCTCCACCACTCCTCTGTAATCTTAATGACTGGGTCTCCTTCCTCTCCCCTGAATCCACACCCACAGTCTCTCTCTCTTCCTTTGGCAGGCACAACTGTGCTCCTTTGTGGTTCACTCCAGGGTCTGGGATGACTACATAACCCTGATAAGGTCCAGCTGTCACAGTACCTGAGGTTGTTTGACCAAGACAAAATGACAGTGATTACCCACATCCCCTGAAGTTTTGACAACTCTGCAATGGAGCCTAACCCTGCTGCGATCTCCTTAGTGACCCAACACATGGGCTCTAGGAAAGCAAGACACTCAGTAGTGTTGACACACATGACCTATAGCTTCTTCCTTTCTCCATTGCTTCTCAATCATACCTCTGAGGCCGGGCGTGGTGGTGCACGCCTGTAATCCCAGCACTCGGGAGGCTGAGGCAGGAGGATTGGTGCGAGTTCGAGACCAGTCTGGGCTACAAAAGTGAGCTCAAGGCCAGCCTGAACTGCATAGCGAGACCCTGTCTCAAAAAGACAAAAAAAAAAAAATCATACCTCTGAGGACACACATGTCCAACACTGCTTTGCTCAGTAAAAACCTGTAGCAGCTACTATGTGTGGTATGGTCTTGGGGTGCAGGGCAAGTGTTGGGGAGCTATCCCCACAGCTCAATATTTTCTGATTATCACATAGTCTCCCAGGGCACTGTTACACCCCTGAGGTAGGGCCAAATCATGGTTATTGAGTCTGCTAACTCTGTTACTATCACCCCTTTCCAAGGGCCTCACACTTCTGCCCATCTCCTTGAACTACCTGCAAGGCTCTGACTCTGCCCTAGCAACAGGGCTCTTGGGGATGATGACCTGGTCACCAGCAAGGGTGTCTTCTCTACCCCAGCCTCAGTGACCATCTGAACAAGGACCCTGGTCCAGGTCTGCTCTCAGGCCTCCTATGGCTCATGGTGGGGTTTTCTTTGATTGGAGGCTGAGTCCCTTACGCAATGTGCATGGGAGATGAGTGTTCCAGGCTTCAGAGATCTTTGGCATTGTGGGAAAGCTTTACACATATGAGATAACTTGGGGATGAAAGCCACATGTGGCAACTTACACACACGGCCTGAAGCTAATTGTTACAGTATTATAGATTATAGGAAGTAAGATTTAATGGGAAGGTCAGAGGGAGACAGGAAAGGATCCAGCTTAGGTAGTTAAAGGGGTCACCCTGAGAAGGAGGTTCAGCTTGGACCTCCATGCAGACAGGAAGTCATTGTGAAGGACTGGTTGGTGGTCTGGGGTCCAGGTGCTCAGCATCAGCTTCTCATCATCTCATCATATTTCTGGGATTTCCATGGATAAAGTGTGGTTCCTTTCCGGATGAGGACTCTGAGTCCCTGAGGTTTCAGTTACTGGGGGGCTCTCTTCCCTAGACTTCAGGTGATCCCAAATCCAGGACAGTGGCTGGAGACTTCTGGAAGGAACTGAATGTCCATGTAGGCCTCTCACCGGGTGTTGTCATTCTTTATGTGGATAAGACCATGAGAATTCAGCAAGATTCCCAATGACTACCACGTCCCATGCATCTGAGAAGAGATCAGACCCAGGATTTACAGTGGCAAGGACACAAATGAGGGTCATAGTGCGTTCTCATATCCAGAAAAGAGAGTGAGCACAGATAAACAACCTAATGTTTCACCTCACGCTTCTAGAAAGACAAGACCAAATCAAGCCCAAATTCTATAGAAAAGAGGAAAGTGTAAAGACCTAACCAGAAATTCACATAATGGAGACAGCAAACAATACAAAGGATTCATGTAGCCAAGCATGGTGGCGCACACCTGTAACCCCAGCACTTGGGAGGCTGAGGCAAAAGGAGTGGTGTGAGTTCGAGACCAGCTTTGGCTACAAAAGTGAGTTCAAGGCCAGCCTGAACTGCATAGTGAGACACTGACTCAAAAAGACCAAAAAAAATTCCTGAATTGTAGTGTGTTTCTCTGAAATAATAAATGCAATTGATAAGCCCTTTGCCAATCCTATCCAGAAAAAAAAAAAGTGAGATTTAGACACATACAATGAGGAATAAAGAGGGCAAAATCACTGCAGTGCTGTGGAAATTCAGAAGACTGCCAATAACCAATTTAAAAATTATGTTCTCATAAGTTTGAAGATGTATTATGAATAACCCAATGTTAGTCAATGAAATTAGAATATGATTTAAAATTTAGTAAAATGTTTCCCAAATTTTGCAAGAAAATAGTCAACAATTCACCATAAATTATAAGATAAATTGAGTCAGCTATTCCATTTCTGAGTATCTTCCCAGAAGTTTAAAAACATCATACTATAGTGATACAACAGGAACTGCTCACCACTTTTTGTATGTATTTAGAGCAGGGTCTACAGGGTCTTATTACACAGATTGGACTAAGTGACCATTCTGCTTTGTGTCTACCAAGTGCTGGGATTACAGACACGCACCACCATAAGCAGTCTCAATCACTGTCTCAGCATACACTGGGGGTGGGGCTGGCATGACTTTTGGTGCCAAAGATCAAACTCCAATGTCTATACTCTGCCTAAGAAGGCACGTTAGTCCACTGAGCTACCTCTACCATTTTTGTTATAACTGTAGACTAGTGAAACCACTGTGGAAGTTAGTGTGGAGATTTCTCAAAATACTAGGATTAGAGGATCCGTTCCACCCAGTTAATCTCCTTCTAATATCTTCTCAGAAGTATTCAAAGCATGATACCACAGCAATATGTGTGTATCCGCATTTATAGCCACACAATTTATCATAGGTAAATTTTAAAACAACCCAAATGCCCATCACCTGAAGAATGCATATGTTTCTTCACTGCCTGGACCTTCTTCCCCGCCCAGAACTTCTTCCAGACCAGCATGCATGAAGGTAGAAAGTTCTGGCCTGTGGGCTATGCTCAGAATTTCTTCCCCACTCAAAAATTCTTCCCTGCCCAGAACCCAGGACCAGCGTGTGAGTAGAAAACTTTGCCTGTGTGCTGCAACCAGAACTTCATCTAGACTCCAGAAACAGCACCTTTTGTGGAACCCAGAAGCAAAATTCCCTGCAGAGAGGCTGGGAGTCGGACCCTTCCAGCTAATCCAGGAGTTGAACATCTTTCCAGAGGAGCACAATGGGCTCACTTCCATGAGCTGTAGCAGGAAGAAGCTGAGCACAGCAGCCAGACCTAGCCAG
The DNA here is from genome assembly GCA_004027025.1 of Myocastor coypus. NCBI lineage: Eukaryota > Metazoa > Chordata > Mammalia > Rodentia > Myocastoridae > Myocastor > Myocastor coypus. The sequence goes on along the minus strand of PVJA010047969.1, from coordinate 7,974 downwards.
GCATGTCTGGAAGAGATCAAACTTGGTAGATACAGACCTGAATTTCAGTAGGTGCTAGCGGCATAACTGCACCAAAGATCTACATGAAAGGTCAGAGGTCAGTGCTATACAAAATGAGAAAGAAAAGGAGCAAAATGTAATCTCAGGCCCCGAGCCCACCCAGAACAAATGCAGAGGACACTAGCATAGAAGAAATTGGGAATCACATAGCTGAAATCTCTGAATTAATAGCATCTGAAGTAAAGAAACAAATGTAGAAAGGTATAGAGAAAACCAGATCATAAATAATGTCGGAAGTAAAAAGAAGTAATCTATGAATTAAGTGTCTGAAGTAAAAAAATAACTGCTAAAGAATGCATAAAAAGTTGTGTGCTCTTTGTATACAATGGAATATTACTCGGCCATAAAGAAAGATAGACTTGAGAATTTTATAAGTAAATGGATATTATTGAGACCATCCTTATAAGTGAAATAAATTAGATTCACATGTGAAAGTGTGAGTGGGAAGCCAAAGGTGCAGTGAAGATGCCACAAATTTGGGGAAGCCAGGAATGTGGATTGCATGAGGAAAACTGCAAGGCAGGCCTAGAGCTAGTCCAAGAGAGATGCCAGGGGAGCTATAACGCCTGAATGAGCCATAGAAGCAGAGGCCCTAAGCCTCTCAAAGCACACATCTTGCAATAGATTGTCTTGAATGCTGCAAGAATTAATGTGTGCCCTGCTGGTTTCTTGACTTGCTTTGGTCATATCTCTTTGTATCTTCCTATTTGGAATGGAAATATCTATCTTGTTCCAGTGAATGAAGTGTTTAAGCTTCTTGTCAGCAGTACAGCAGTTCTCAGAAAAATGACAGCCTTAAATCACAGGGTGGAGTTGGGACTTGGATGTCTTAGCAGTGATGAAACTGTCGGTAACCCATACAGATTGAATAAATGCCTTTGCATAGAGCAGTGTACCTGGGGCTTGGGTGGTCAGAGGCCGAATGTTATGGCTTACATCTGGATGTTCCACCCAAAGCCTCATGTTATCGTGGGGGAGTGGGAATCTGGCAGGTGGCTGAATCTAGAGTTTGCGATTGATTAAGGGTTGGGTGAATGCCAGGGTCATTCCATGGATTGAATTGGCACTGTCCTACACCCAAAAGTCTGGATTATTTTCAATAGGAAGAAAAATGCTTCTCTCCTCTCTTGTTTTTGCTCTCTTCTGCTTACCCACACTGTTGTCCCCCTCCCCCCACCATGTATCATCCTTCCTTAGAGTTAGCCAATGATGAAGTAAAAACTCTATATTCTGCAAGCTAAATAAACATTCACTACTTTGGCTGTCAGGTGTTTTGTCTCAGCAGTGACAGAAAAGCAACTAAGACTGGATGTCACAGAATTTCACAGAAGATACATAGGAGGCAGCTTTTCAGACTGACTGGCTTTCCTCACTTCATGATGAAACTTCAAGTCTCCTCCAAGTCTCCTCAGGATGTGAAAGTTCATTTCCTTCCACAACAAACAATGCCCCACTGTGTGGATGTGCCTGCTGTCAGGCTGCCCTGACTGAAGGGCACACTGGCTGGTCCCAGGCTGTGGCCTATCAGAATGCAGCTCTGTACACAGCAACTGATTTGAGGTAAGTTTGTGGATATTTTCAGGAAATGTGAAGGAGCTGGACGGCTGGACCTTAGGGTGAGTGTTTGCTCACCTTTTCAGAACCCATCGCACTATTCAACAGTGGCTCCTCCCTTAACATCCAAGCACTGGTGAGTTCCCACTGCTCCTTCTTTTCTCCAGCACCTGGAGTGTCAACATCTGGATTCCAGCCACCCTGGTACAGGTGATGTCTCACATTATGCATCCTGATTGTTCACCTTCTATGTGCCTTTCACAGCGGGTGAGGACCCTTCTCTCAGGTATTCATGTCCACATGGAGGACTTATTTCCTGAGGTGTTTATTAAGGTCTGTGCCCATTGTCTTCTTAAGTTCATTTCCTTCATGTTCAGCTTGAAGGATTTTTTTTGTTGTTGTTTTGTGCAATAGTCCTCTAGGTGAAATTCATTTTGCAAATGTTTCCTTTCCTCCTCTGTGTCTTATTGGATACACCACTTGAATACTTGAATCTGTGTTTTGGTTTTTTTTTTTTTTTTTTTCGACTCAACCCACCTTCAGGATGGGGCTGATGTGACGTGTGGTGCTGGGGATTGAACTGTGGTCTCTGCACTTTCCTAAACTTTAGATCACTGCGCTATTTCCCCTGGACTCTATTCTTGAATGAGGAATTTTCTCATTTGATTGAGGCCCAGCTCATGGATTTTGGCTTACTTGAGCAGGGCTTTTGAGTCTCACTTAGGTATCCTCCTACTGTCTTCTTGAATGTTTAGGGTTCTCCATGCTGTGTTAAGCCAGGGTCCGACCCTGTGATAGATGTTTGAAGGGAGTCAGGTCTGAGTCTGGACTTGCTTTCCGTGTGTTGGATGTCCAGCTGTCCCAGCATCCTGTTTGGAAAGGTTGTGCCTCATTTTCTGTTGTTGTTGTTGTTTAATGCATTTGGTACAACGTCTCACTATGCAGCTCCCACTCAGCAATCCCACTGTTTTCAGTAACCTCCCCAGTGGTGAGGTTACAAGAATGTGCCACCAGACGAGGACTGTCTGGCCAGCTCAGCATGCCCAGGGGGAGGCAAACAAGGTATGTGGAGCCAGGAATCAAACTCCAGCACCAGCACTTGCCTAAGCAGGTGCTCAGTCTGCTGAGTTATCTCAGTGCCCCTGGCTGTCCCACTCTTGGAGTGGCCTTTGTTCCTCCACGAAGACCTGCCTACTATGTTGTGTATGTCAGAGGGTTATTTCTTCCTTCTCCACGTAGCCGCCTGTCCCTTCCCTTCTGCTTCCTGCATTAAGTAAGCTTCCTATGTGATCTTTCACAATGTGGATGGAGGAAACCTTTCTGCCATGTGCCTCTTCCTACTGGGAAACTTCTAGACCATCTCCAGTGAGTGTGATGTCCCTGTGGGTTTCTGTAGTTTTCTTCATCTAGTTCATCTTCCCCAAGGATTCTGCCTGTAATGTGCTATGACTTTTTGTCAGGGAGGATGTTGTGCTTTCTTGGGTTTTCCTTTTCTGTCTATGGATATGATCATGTGAGCTTTTTGTTTTCTTGATGTGATGGTCCATATTGGCTTTCAAATCCTGAATTAGCCTTTCACACCTGTGAAAAAATGCTACCTGGTTTATATGGATACATGATCAGTTTTGTTGGCCTTTTCTCTTGTGTGTGTGACAAACCTGTCTTTCTGAACAACAGTTGTTGCTCATCAGATGATTCTCATTCTCTTTAAATGTCCACATACTATAGATATTGTCAGGCTGTGAAATCCTAACACGAATCTGTCCCCATAGAGAAGCAACCACAAACCCATCAATACCAAGAGGACTCGTCGACAACCTAGGCCCTGCAGCAATGAAGCCCAGAAGTGCCCTGTGCTCCTCAACTCTGAGTTTTCTCACACTGAAAGACTGGAATCCTGGGCACAGGCGACCACCTACAAACCCACATGGATTGAAAGCACATGTTTTCCTCACCGTGCTGCCAGACTTTCCTGTGCTACTCCCAGATCGTTGGCAGAGTGATGTCTACTACTCATTCTGGATCTAGGCTGCTCAGGGTGGTGGAGGAGCATGAGTTCACCTTGATGTCATCAGCTGCTGCAGCTCCGGAGCCGACAGCCAGCCTGGCCCAATACTGTGGAAACAGAGGCAGATTTCTCCTCTCTACAGTGAACTCCCAGATCTCTCATAGGCCAACCCAACACCATATCCACTACATTTGCAATGTGCTATCAGTGCAGGGACCTCACTCAGGGTTTCAGTGGAGTCCTTAGAATTAGCCACCGTAGCTTTCACACCAGCCTTCTTAGACTCTCACCATGGTGCAGGCCAGCAGTGGACACCTCCAGGGACAAGCCTGGAGAAGGGTTTCTCTGTCCTAGGAGCAAGGAGCCAGGGGTCTCTGGCAGGGCAGGAATGATCTGCTGCCTCAGCTTGGATGCTGCGGACAGGACCCTGAGGTGGGAAGCAGGGTGGGGCAGGTAGGTGGGGCATACATCAGAGCCATCCAGAGTCATGCTTTGGCTTTACTCCTCTGTTTCTGATGGACACCTTGAATGCATGTTTACACAAGGTGACATGTCCTGAGGCTGTCTTTGGACAGAGTTTAGTAAACCTTGCCACCATCAATATCCAGAGTGATCATCACTTGGCCAGCTCCCTGGTGCCCTGGGGTGTCAGCTCTTGGCCATCTGGCCCTGTTCCCTCTCTGCCCCGGGCTGGGATCTGCTCTTGTTCCTGAGCTTCCCAGGGATGGACTCCCCAGGTGAGTGCCTGTGTGGTGTGCTTGCCTGAGCTTCCTTTCCAAGCTTCCCCCCATGCTGCTTCCTTAGCTGGTTGCATGATACCCTTCCTCCCTGGACGTAGAAGATGAAAGCAGCTGAGAACCATGGAGTCACCAAAGCCCAGGGTCAGATGGAGCAGGCCCAGCTGTAATAGGGTCTGGAGGGGCTGCTGGCAGAGAGCTGGATCCTTTCTGCTCCAACCTCACCCTCTCTGCCTCACAGAGACCCAGGATAGTGACTGTAGGGTAAGGGCGGTTAGATTTGTGAGGTCCCAGAGCCCTTACCTGGCACCCGGCAGGACTTCCCTAGAGTGGAAGACAAGGAAGACACCCAGACCTTCTGTGCATTTGGCCAGTGTGACAGGAGGGATCTCAGGAATCAGCTGCAGTATAGGACAGGAGACCTCCCCATGACGTGAGAGTCCCAGCAGCCTGATGTGAAGCTGCAGCATGTTATTCTGAGGACCCTGAGCAAGGTGTCTGCATGACAAGGCAGAGTCTCCGTGTAGATGAAACGGTGTTGGGCTAGCACAAGAGACAACTGGGATTTCACTGTGGAGAAGGGAAATGGGCTTCTTGGTCCACTGCATCAGACAAGGAGCTAAGGCAACTGGTGAGAACAGGCAGACTCCAGGCTCCTGTGCCACACTGAACTCCCTGGAGCCTGTAAGGAGAGCTGACATCACTCACTTGTGCCTGGGAGCAGCACAGAAAAACCTAGCACCCTGGCAAGGAGGCTGTGTATTATCTGGTCCACGTGGGTTTGTTTCTGATCATGCGTGATTCTGTTTCCAGTCTTTCTGTTGGCGAACCCCAGAGCCGAGGAGCACAGGCCACCCCTAGCTTTATCGCTGCAGGGCCTGTGTGGTTGACAGGAGTCCTCTTGGCTGTCATGGCCTGTGGCTGCATCTCCACATGGATGCTTTCCCACTGGGATGCCACAGCCTGACAACACGTATTGTCCGGGCTACCATACTGGAGGCCTCTTATGATGGAACTTAAAGGTCTTGTGGGTCATAGCCAGGTCCAGCCAGGTCCAGCCAGGAGTGACACGCAGAGATGAAGCCATCTCTCCGGGGCAGAAAGCAGGAGGTGTAGGATGCAGAGAACAGCGATCCAAAGGCCACAATTCTGGACTAGGCAGCCCTGCTTTACATGGTGAGGCCCCAGCCCCTCCCCTCTCAATTCCCAGCCTCCTATCCCAGCCAGGTTCTGATCAGTGACTGTCACAGGAAGGGCGTCCCAGATGCATGGAGTGTGTTCAGGCCAAGGGACCACTCTACGAGATCTTGTCATGCTGGACACAGCCCTTCATTTGTCCTACATACAGGCTTCAAGTGGGGTGTCCTGGGGTCCAGCAGGTCTGTGGAGTTCAGTGCAGGGCAGCAACTTTTGACCAAGACCAAGCTGGAGGAGAAACTGCATAGGATCCTGTAAGTGTGTGGGAGGAGGATGTGGGTGGGCACATGCTTCCTGAAGATTTCTCCTCCCCTGGAATTGCTTTTAAATTTTGCAGCTGAAACAGACCTTTACTTTGAAAAAATATGGTCTTAGAAATAAAACAAGCTCAGCACACAGCTCAGCCATCAGGAGTGTAGCAGGCTCAGTGTCTTTCTGGAAGTTACATCACAACACGAGTCTAGGTGTGTCCTTAGCCTGTGGCTCTGAGGCATCAACTCAGAGTAGGACCTTGAGCTGTGTGTAAACTGCCCTCACCTCTGATCAGATCTGTTTTTTCCTCTTCCTTTGTTTATCTGTATTTCACAGCTTGATTTCTTTATCAGGATGAACCTGATGCCATAACTCTTTACCTTGTTTTTATCTTTATCCTCTCTTGCTGTCTTTCTCTCTGTCTGTCTCTATTTCTGTCTCTGTCTCTGTCTGCCTGCCTGCCTGTCTGCCTGTCTGCCTGTCTGTCTGCCTGTCTGCCTGTCTCACTCTCTCTCTCTCTCTTTCTCTCACTCCATTTCCCTTTCTTTCTTCTGCCCCTGAGTCCATTTCTTTCAAACCTTTCCAACTCCTCCAGGCTGCCCACATCTCTGGTTCATGGCCCTATCCCACCAACATCCGCTCCTGTTATCACGTGTCCTGTGATTCTGACCTTACACCAGCATGCCAACTCATCCTTGGTGATGAGCCCAGCCTCAGTGGCACGGACAAAACCTTACCTCAATCAGCTCAGCACAGCTCTCTCACCATGTAAGGTGAAGGGGTCACAGGCAAAGCACTGTTAGAATGAGAACATCTCTGGAACGTCATTGGTTTAGGCAAGCTACATGTGTGACTCACTTCCTCCTGTTTAGAAGGCTGAGGTCAGAAGACATTACCCTAGTTCTTCAGGATGCCTGCATAAATCAGCTCTTGGTCACTATGACTGACAACATTGGAAAAGGGGAGCAAAAGGTTCCTGGTTTCACAGTCAGAGAGGCTCTAGTCCATGGTCAGCTGGTACCATGGTTCTGGGGTAAGTGGGGCAGACAGCCTGGGCAAGAACTGGTAGGGCAGAGCTTCTCACCTCACAGCATATGGGCTGCAGAGCTCAGGGTAAAGAGCCAGAGACGATGGGGCTGGTAAAGACATCCTTCACAAAGCCATGCCCCATGACCACTCCCATCTCTAGTCCTGCTGATGTGTGTGATACTGACCTCCTCAGTGGAAGCTTTCAGCAATATTTTTAGAGCCTCATAATCTGATCACCAAGCCTATAGTCACACAGGTGAAACAGACATGTGGCTCCTTCCTGGATCACAGGAAAGAGCATGGAGTTAGAAAAAGTGTCCTACTGTTCTGAGAAAGGTGTTTATGGCTCCCATGGTTGCAGCCATCAGTGGTTGGGCTGAGACTCAGATGCAAGCTGGAACCGGTGAGCCTCAGCAGCACCTGCTTTATTCCCATAGTCTCTGTCACAGAATTCTTTCTCCAAGGGTCATAAAGTGGTCCAGACCTCATGTCTCATGCTCAAGTACTGACTGAACCTCAGTGTCACCAACTCCAGATCTGAAATTTATTAAGTGTTAACATGATGCTACAAGTGAGTACTTTCATACCACCCAATGGTGATTCATGGCTCAAATCATTATGAATATCCTTAGGATTTCCTTTAACTCAGAAATAATTTATTATTATTGATGCTTCTCTAATATCTTGGTTTTCATTCATATATTACATGCAAAAGAGATAAAGATCTATATTAGAGCATTCAAGTATATCTGACTCTGGATTTGACTGAGTTTGTCAGATATAAAAGTTTCATATTTTTTAAACATTTATATGATGCTGCAATAAAAAAAAGTTTCATGTTTTGTTGTATAGATCTTGCTTTAGCCTGGCCTTAACACCCAACAGAAAAGTATAGCCACGAGGCATAAAAAGTAAAGCCAGATTAGAATGTTGAGCTGTAAAAAGCTCAAGTCAAAAGCTTCTGACATTTCCAGTTTTGCCAATAACCCACTACTATTATGGAATATTAGACTATGTATACAACTACTTCCCATTAGTTCAGTGAGAAGAAATATTTGTACCAATAGTGTTTAGAAAAGTTATCAGGTCTGCATCTTGTACTTGGAACAACTAGTGTGAAGACAACAATAGGCACTG
>PVJA010047968.1:0-14419 GCA_004027025.1 Myocastor coypus | reverse complement strand
GCACTCTATAGAATGATTGTGAGGACAATATGCAATATGTCAACTTTCAAAGAAAAAAAGGGGGAAAAGAAAAAAAAAAGTAATGTGGATTTAGAAAGGTTAATGTTTAGTTGTTTGATCAATCTTATATACCTATATGTATTAATCTAAACTGATCTGATGATGAAAATATGTAATATAACCATTGTTAAATTTAAACGATAAAAGAATTGAAAAATAAATAAATAAATAACAACTGGGATCTCATCTTTTTGGAAAATTTCTGTATTCTAAAGCAGATATCCAACAGAGTAGAAATAAACCCACAAACTGGGAAAGACTTATAATTCACTGTCCATCTAATAGGCCTTCTGTCTAGAACATACAAAGAATTTAAAGAAAATCTGGCCCCATAAATTGAAGACCCAATGCAAAATTAGGCATCTCAAATGAATATACATCTGGAAGAAGTAAAAATGGCTAAAAAGTATATGAACATGTTCAACATCATGGGTTATGGGAGCAACATAAGGTGAAACAATGCTGAGATTCCCTGTCATCACAGAATGAATGGTTAACATCAAGAAAACATCCAATAACCAATATTAGATAGAAATCAAGCCTTCTTCACTGTTGGTGAGAATGCAGACTGGCACAGCAGCTATGGAAATGTATGTGGAGATTCTTTAAAAACCTAGAACTGGAGGTCCCATTCAACCCAGCTATTTTCCTCCTGGCTATCTATTTCTCTGGAAGAACTTAAAAACCTCTTATCAAAAAAAAAAAAAAAAAAAAAAAAAAAAAAACCTCTTATCACCATTATATATGTGCACCCATGTTTATAGCAGCACAAATTGTTATGGATAATGCCTGAAAACAACCCAGATGCCCATCACCTGAAGAATGGATAAGGAAGATATGGCATTTTTACACTATGGAGTATTACTTAGCTATAAAACAGGATAAATTTGAATTCTCTCTCAGTACATGGATGCAACAAAATATCATATTCAAGTGTAAAGCAGATCTGAATGTATAAATATCACATTGTCTCCTTATTGTGAGAATCTTGAAAGAGAAATTGGAATCTGAAGGTTACAATGGATACTGGTAAAAAGGAATGAACTTTCTCAAAAGTAATGAGTTACTGAGATCAGGAGAAGGACAGCTGAGGGAGGGAGGAAAAGACATATATCCATGTGTGTCAGCATGATGGTTCGTACAACTGTGTTATGCATTTCTGCATTTTTATGGAAAGGGACAGATTATACTAACTTTGTTTCCTTTTCTCAAATGTTTCTACTTTTTCTCTTTGTAATGTCTTGTACGCTTCTTTCTTCTGCCACTTTTATATGCATATTTCTGACTATATGAAGTGCTCTGGAAGACAACACTATGTAGTACAACATATACTATGAAATTCAAACTACTATGTTAAGTGAAATTATATATCACATATTTTTCTGTTTTAATAAAATTTAGTGCTCTTTAAAAAATAGAAAAAATAATAAGAGAATTAAAAGAAAACAGAAAAACCTGTCTGATCACTGCTGAGCCTGTACACTAATTAGAGACATGTAATGCTGGAACCCTCGGATCTCACTGATACCTTGTTTATAGAGCACTTCCTGCTTTTGTAGTAAAAGCATGAATTACCCAATCCCACGTTCAGTAATAATTTCCAAAGCACTAGAATATCTCACCTACTGTACAACTATCTTTCCCCTTTCTAACTTGTAAATTTTGCTTGATGATCATCCAAATATAAAGCTGTTGAGTCTCCACTGCCTTCATCGTGTGTCTTCAATGGTCAAACTTCCCTTGTTATCTGTAGGACTACTCTCTAGAAGTATGTATTCATAGGTAACAATCTCCTCTAATACTTTCTACACCCTGATTTAAAGTGGAAGTTACTTTGCTACAAGGGTGGTACTTCCCTGTACTCTGCCAAAAATGAAGCAACTCATTTTGATGGACTTTAAAAATCAGGTTGGTCAGCAGGCTGCTCAGAATGCATTGTAAAAAATCTAACATGTAACTGTCCCTAGTGGGAGGTTGGGAATCCAAGTGAAGTTGCCTATAGATTTGGTGTCTGTGAGGGACTGCTTTCTGGTTTGTGTCTTTTAACTGGTCATGAAAAGTGAAAGAAGAAATATCGAATATCTCAAACATTTTATTTAAAATAGCACTAATGCCCATTGTGAGGGTGCCATTCTTATGCCTTACATATTTATCAAAGCCCTATCTCCTAATTTCACCTTGAAAGTGAGAATTTTAGGATAACACACTCACACTATACAGTTTCATCCATGAGTCCCTAGAAAGGCATGTTCATGTTTAGGAAAATTGGTTAATTTTTTCTCAATAACACCAAAACTCTTACCTCACCTGTGCATCAACTAAAGAGTCTAACATGCAGGATCCTACATAAATATTATCTATTTTATCTGAATAAATAATATTCAGATAAAGATATGACTCAAAGTGAAAACTATTTGGAGGCTCATTGCTCTTCAGCTCTTACCCTGTTATAGCAAACATGCCATGAGCTTCCAAAACACCATAATTCCTACAAGGAGAGCTATGAAAGAGACAAGGACCCAATACAACAGGAAAAGTACATTAAACTTCAATGTTAGAGGCTAATTTTCTTGAGTATTTGCTCCGAGTTCTACTCCATTGGTATTGCAACCTTAATTTCCAGACCAGTTAAGGGATACATCCCACATTTTGAACACACTGAGATAGACGGCAGTAAACTTATTGGCAACTCCATTGTTTTTTGATGTTGAATTGAACCTAAAAGCCAGTGGGAAATATTACCCCCATGGCAATTATGTGCTTGTGACTTTCCTGTAAGGCCTTTTGCTCTGTTTTCCACCTTCACAGCAGCACTGTTCCTTGGACCCATGCTTGAACTTGCCCCAGACTTCAATCACATGCTTATGGCTCTCTCAGTGTGGGGGTCCTGAGTCCATGATTTCAATTGCCATGTGACCAGCATGGCTTCCCTGTGATGGCCCAGTGCATGTGGGGATCCTGAACTCTGTCTCTGTAATGAGAAGGAAGCCCTGACATTCTCTAGATTGCCTTCAGGGTACCTCGTCTATTGTGTTATACAATGTACCCTGGCTTGTCTTTAGGCGGCTGAATAATCAATTTCCTTATCAGATAGAAGTTGGGATACATCTCTTCTGTTTTATTCCAAACAGGTTTTCTCCCTCTTTTCAACATGAAATGTGTGAGACTATTTCGAAACTTTTTTTGCTTTCCTGCCAGTTAACAAGGCTTTAAGTTGTGTTTCTTTTGCTGCCCTTTAGTAACAAGAGAAGCCAAATCACATCTCCAATATTTTACTTGGTTATGTGCGCAGACAAATATACCACTTCACCAGCCAAAATTACTCCTTCTATAAAACACAAAAAGGGTCACATGTTTGCCATTTGCATCTGCGATCTCATCATTATATCCCAAACCATACATATTTCTGCCAAATTCTACCCAAGATTTCTTAAGCATTTATCTGTGCGAAGATTCATTTTTTTTCTACAGCTCTCCTCTTTTCTTTCTCAGGACTCCCCCAAACTATTCCTTTTTAATTATTTTTTACTATTGTTATTACTTTTAATAATAAATAATATTAAGATAGTTTCAAAACACGGGATAGCCATGGGATAGTTAATGGGACAGACACATTTGTCTTCATAGTACTCGTTTAGAGAATAAGATGCACACATGATAATTCTTCTAAACACTATTGGTACAAATATTTCTTCTCATTGAACTAACAAAAAGTAGTTGTATACATAGTCCAATGTTCCATAGTGGTAGTGAGTTATTGACAGAACTGGCAATGTTGGAAGCTGTTGACTTCAGCCTTTTACAGCTCAGCGTGATAATCTGGCTTTATTTTTCATGCCTCGTGGTTAAACTGCTCTTCTGCATGATGAAGGCCACGCTGAAGCAAGACCTATATAACAAAACATGTAATTTTTCTATCTGAAAAAGTCAGTCAAATCCACGCAGGATTTACCTTGAAACCATGCACAGCATTTTGTAGATCTTTTGTCAGTGTCAGCCATCTGGATGACTAATGGCCATTGCTTGAGTAGTTTGCTCTCTGTGAAAGCCTGAGAGAATGTTTTCTCTGTAGGTGACTCTTCTTAGGCTATCTATACATCATCAATCCCTTTCCTCTATGGCCCCATAATCTCTGAACAGAAATTTTGGGACACCAATGAGTTATAGGATGTTACAGTACAGGGTCTCTTATGTCTTGAGGCCTCACTGAACTTGAAGGGCTATTATTGGCTAATCTTGTATCCCTTCTTTCTCTAAGTTTTGGTCTGCAAACATAGGTTTTTAACCCTCCAGGAGGGAGGGTGATTCTATTACTGTATAACATAGGTACTTGAACTTATCATTACTGTCTTTCTAAATATTATATACCTCCACCAATCATCCTTAGTGATCTGTTCACACTAACAGCAGTTTTTTTCAGCATGAAGATTGTCAAATTTCCTGCAGCCTATATTACTCTGCTCCAAAGCTACTTTCACATTTAAAGATATATTTTATCCTGTAAACCTTGCTTCAGAAACTTAATTCTTTCCATTATTGTAGTATCAAAATAAATTTGTTGCAAAGCAGATCAAATGTACCAGTACCTCTGCTCACTAGTACTAGTTTTCTGTCTTAGTCTTCTCATTTTGTTATAACTATGACAGACTGGGTAATGTGAACACAACACAAATTTGTTTCAGTGCTGCAGGCTATAAAGTCCAGTATCAAAATGCTGACACTCTTGGTATTTGTATATGGCCTGTTACTGATTGATAAATAGTGCCTTTTGACAATGCAGTACTACTTTTCAATAAAGATAGATAAACTCAAGTCCTTTTGAGTAAAATGGATGCATCTTGAGGTCATATATGAGATAAAGACAGACACAAGTTGAAACATCTCATGCTTTCTCTTTCATGAGACGTGCAAAATATAAAGTGAATAATAAATAGGAAATAAGGAGTAAGATCTTTTTCAATAGTGACAGTACACAAAAGACAGTGTGGGTGCAGTGGGCAATGAGGGTGGTAAAATAATTTACATGAATTATACATAATGCATGTAAATTCATCACAATGAATGCAGCCAATATGTGTTACACATACTAACAAAGCTTAAAAATAAATTAAAATGGATAAACACATTTACCGAAAAGTGAAACACAACATTTCATTTTAGATGATTATGAACAACTGTATACCAACAAATTAAAGAAGCTAGAACAAATTTATAAATTTATAGAAATATTTAACCTTTCCAAACTGCATAGGTATGAAATACATAACGCATACAAATCGATAACAAGTAATGATGTTGAATCAAATATTAAAGGCTCTAAAGAAAATTTCAAAATTAAATAGTTTCACTTCTGAACCATACCAACCATTTAGAGAAAAAAATTATTTCTATAATCCTAGAAGTATTTCAAAATTAAGGGAAAGATATTCTTTCAACCTTATTATAGGAGGTCATCATTATGTTCATATAAAAAACACTTAAAAACACCAGTTAAAAAACTAAAGACCAATATTCTTGATGAACACTGACATAAAATTTCTCCACAAAATAGTACTAAAGCATCCCACACTAATTTTAAAAATATAATGCAGTATAGTAACTACGATTCATCTGAGGGATGCAAACATGATTCAATGTATGCAATTAATAAATGTGATATATAACATGATCAGAACAAAGTATAGCCACATAGTACACTGAGTTGATGAAAAAAATTATCCGATGAACTTTAATATTTCACATTACCAAGAAAACTGGATAAAACATCTATAGGACTATACCTTGACAGCATAAACACCTTTTATTAAAAGCTACCATCCATTATATTTCATTGTATTAAATGAGAAAAAGGTGACATATTTTATTTTAATATGTTCTAATAAAATATAGAAGGAAGTAATTTTGTTTTTTGTTTACTTTCACCAATTTCATTCAACATAGTTCTGGGAGTTCTAACTAGATCAATCAGGCAAAAGAAAGACATAAATGTAATCCAAATTGGGAAAAAGAGATTAAAAATGTCATTATTTGCATTTGGCATGATGTTTTATACATAGAAACTGAAGAAACTTCATCAAATAACTATTAAAACTAATAAATAAATTCAGCAATGCCACACAAATAAATATCAACATAAAAGGCTGGGAAGATAGTTCAGTAGTCTAAGCACCTTCCTGGCATGGACAAACACTTGGGTTTGATCCCCAAAACCTAATTCCATGTTAGCCCCCATGCCCAGCCAGATACCCAAACTGGGTGTCATGGTGTAAGCATGCTTGTAATCTCGGCGATGGGAAGGCTGAGACAGGAGGATCACTATGAATCAGAGCTGCAATACCAAGCAAGTAAATAAATGAAAGTGTTTTGAAAAGAAAATGAACATACAAAAATTATATCAATGATAAAAACCAATTGAAATTATCTGAAACAGTATATCAAGCAAGTGATCCTAATTATAATGACTACAAAATTAAATTACCTAGGAATAAGCATAATGAAAGTTAGAAGATCTCTATCATTAACATAGTAAAATCTTGGGCTGACCCGATAGCTCACTGGATTAAAGCAACTGCTTAGGTAGACACAGGGACCAGAGGTTGGATCCCTGACCTGCTGTGCTGGCTCCACCCTCAGGGCATGCTGAGATGGCAATTGAGACTGGGCGCGGTTGTGTGAATCTCTAATCCCGACGCTTGGGAGGCCAAGCACAGGAGAATCACTACGAGTCCAATCTATGTAGTGAGACCCTGTAGGTCGTGTACACCCATACTAAATACATACGTACATACATACATACATACATGCATGCGTATATATATATACATACATGCATACATAAAATAAAATAAAATTAGAATTCTCAGTGATGGGGGAGGCCAAGGCAGGAGGATTTCAAGCTTAATCTTGACCTGTGAAGATTAATGACAGTGCCGGATGTGGTGGCGCACGCCTGTAATCCCAGCACTCGGGAGGCTGAGGCAGGAGGATCGGTGCGAGTTCGAGACCAGCCTGAGCTATGAAAGTGAGCTCAAGGCCAGCCTGAACTGCATAGCGAGACCCTGTCTCAAAAAGACAAAAAAAAAATTAATGACAGTGTACTACCTTAAAATAAATACAAAATTAAAAATTGCTGAACATGTAGTAAAGCACATATTCCCTGAGTTCAATCTCAAGTCTGCAAAGCAAAAAAGATGAGACCAAATCACAAACACACACAATTTTCACTAAAGAAAAGGAAGAGCATACAGAAAGTGGAAAGATGCCATGTGTATGAAATATCTAAGAATCAATATCATAAACATAATTACAATTCCCAAAGAAATTTACAAATTCAGTGCAATCTTTATTAAAATATCAGTGAAATTCTTCACATAACTAAAAGAAAATTCCAATTTATGTTAAACTCATAAATAAACTGAAGTATAAACATCTTGGGTAAAAAGAATAAAGAAGGTGTCATTAAGTGACCACACTTCAAATATAAATCATAGTAATCAAAAGACAGCCATAGTCCAGTGGAGCATAATAGAGAGCCTAAAAGCAAGTCCATGCCAAATTATTTCTGTCATGGAATGAGGCACATATATAAGGAGCACCAAAATCTCAAAAGTGAAACTCACAGTGAGATGTCTTA
The DNA here is from genome assembly GCA_004027025.1 of Myocastor coypus. NCBI lineage: Eukaryota > Metazoa > Chordata > Mammalia > Rodentia > Myocastoridae > Myocastor > Myocastor coypus. The sequence continues at coordinate 6,726 of PVJA010047968.1, read as the reverse complement.
TTTCACCTCCTCATGAAGCTCATGGAATGAGCTTCAGCAAAGTGGCTCTCTTCATCGCTAAACAATCACAGCATAGGAACTCTGTCAGTCACCAGCTCTCCCAGCAACACACTGCATAATAACTCTGAGCCCAAGGGCCCAGAACACATTATGAATATATTGTTTAAATTTCAATTAATGAACGTTTGCAGTACATGATTACATTCTCCCCAACTGCTTTCCTCCTTCCATCTCTAAAAAGTGCACTGGAGAAAGGAAATGCTTTTTAATAAATGGTGCTAGGAGAATTGGACATCCATAAGAACAAGAAATCAAGAAATTGATTATATCTCTCCACAATTCCAAAAATTAACCACAGTGAATTGATATTTTAAATGCAAGACCAGAAACTAAAAGATATCAGAAGTAGGGGCTGGGACAATATTTCAGGGGCACAAGTGCCTGCCAGGCAAGTACATGGTCCTATGTTCCATTCCCAGTTCTGAAAAAAAAAAAGCAGAAATTAACATAGAGAATATACTTTAGCACATTGAAATGAGCAAAGAGTTTGAGTGCAAAATTCTAAAATATTGGTTACAAATCCAAAAATAGTCAAAAAATATTTCATTAGTTTAAAAATATTCAGAGCATAGGAAACAATCAACCTAATGAAGAGAAAGCCTATAAAATGCTAGAAACCATGGCAAAAGTACAATGAGATGTCTAGAAACCATGGCAAAAGTACACATCTGACATGGAATTTTTGTTCAGCATATATAAGGAGCACCAAAATCTCAAAAGTGAAACTCACAATGAGATGTCTTATTTCATCTCCTCATGGATGATTATTGCCTAGAAAGATGTCTTGGAATAAAATTCCAGACAGTATGTGGAGAGAGAACCCTTCGACATTATTGATGGAGTTGTAAATTACTACAGTCATTATGGAAAATAATGTAGAATTTTCTTTAATTTTAAGGTAGAACAACTGTATAATCTATTAATATAACATCTGAGTATGTATCCAAAAAAGTTGAAAACCATGCAGGACGAAATGGAAAGCAAATTGTGTCACTCAACGAATACAGGGGCAAAACTGTTAATATATACATATTTGTATACATATATATAATTATATATAGTGATATGTACAGTGCAATGACCCCAATATTTACATATAGTTTATGAATGTTATTTAGTCACAAAATGGATGAAACCTTTACATTAATAGCAATACAGATGCAGATTTTCTATTTTTTATTTTATTTTTGTAAATTATGGCCAGCTCAGACTACCCTAGGGCTGGGGCTGGCACAGCATGTGGTGCCAGGGATCGAAGCACAGTCCCTGCAGTTGCCTAAGCAGGCACTTTAGATCCCTGAGCCATCTCACCGGCCTGGATGCAGATTTTTTAAAATAAAGTTTATTAGAACACCATGCTGCCTGACTTTACCACCTTTATTAAAAGTCAGTGCAAAGCTTCCAACAAAGTCCATAACTTCTTAATCAAAGTAAGCAACTTATGAAGTGCTTCAGCATCTATAAACAATCTTGCTATGCTGGCAGACTTCCCAAAATAGTCTTAGTAACTGATTCATCTTCTCCAATTCTCTTGTATTTTGTTGTCTGCTTTGAATAACTTTGGTAGAAAAGCAAGCCTCACTCTATTAAACCTATAGCTCTTAGAACAAGATCCTTTAACAAATTCATAAAGGCAGGGAACAGTCTTCTGACTGGCATCCTCAATGCTCATTTTCTTTCTTTCTTTTCTTTCTTTCTTTCTTTCTTTCTTTCTTTCTTTCTTTCTTTCTTTCTTTCTGTCTGTCTGTCTGTCTGTCTTTTTTTTTGACACAGGGTCTCGGTATGCAGTTCAGGCTGGCCTTGGGCTCACTTTTGTCGCACTGGTTGGTCTCAAACTCACATCAATCCTCCTGCCTCAGGCCTCCCAAATGCTAGGATTACAGGTGTGTGCCACCACTCCTATCGACTCTCATTTTCTACCATGCATTTCCTATGACCTAAGAACACAGCAACATTTTAAAAATAGTCTACAATGAAAGGTAGTGAGTAGAAATCACTTCATGGCACCTTTTGGTCTCAGCAAGATCTTTAACAACCTATTTGCTATTGCTGTCCTGTCATATGTTACAATATCTCTTCCTAATTCACCCACAAGCACCAGCCTATGTGCTGTTGCATGCCTAAGCATGCTGGCAGTTTCACTCAATTCAACAAAAAGGTGTTTTCACCAGACATAATTATATGGGAAGCACCGAATCTAGTAAACCGTCTCTCAACTGGTGTGAGCTTACATACTTCAGCAGGAACATAACAAGACATCTGGGCCCTAATAGTGAATAAGCCAGGCTGCATTATGATCTTAGACTTTCCTCCTGATATTTCGTCCAGTAATAAGCACACAATTGCCTTTACCATTTTTCTTTTTTTTTTTTGAGTTTCAATTTTTTATTGTTTAAATTTAACAATGGTTATATTACATATTTTCATCATCAGATCAGTTTAGATTAATACATATAGGTATATAAGATAGATCAAACAATTAAACATTAACCTTTCTAAATCAACATTACTTGTTTTTTTTCCCCTTTCTTTTCTTTGAAAGTTGACATATTGCATATTGTCCTCACAATCATTGTACAGAGTACAGTGTGTGGGCACGACCCACCTCCCTATTGATTTTGTTTAGAAAAATAAAAAGGAAAAGAATATACTTCTCTTTGGATTAAGAGGAAGCAGATATATATATAGTCAAATGTTTTGCAATTGCAGTGTGCCACCAGTGAAGCTTGTGATGTTGGAGGCTATTGAATCTAAGCCTCCTAAAGCTCACCTCACCAATCTAGCTCTGCATTCCATGCATTGTAATTAAGGATTTTTTTTTTCTTGCTGGGTGGTCAAGGGCAAGTCAAAGAAAGACCTGTATAACAAAACATTCATTTTTTTGGTATCTTCCAGGGTCAAATCCCCTCAGGATTAAGTTTGAGACCATAGACAGTGCTTTGTAGAACTGCTGTTAGTGTCAGCCTTCGGGACGTGTCACGGCCATTGCTTGGCCATTTTGCTTTCTGTGAAAGCCTGAGAGAATGTTTTTCTCTGGGTGACTCTCCTTAGATGCACTGCAGTTCATTCATCCCTTTCCTCTGAGGTCCCATAATCTCCTTGACCAGGAAATTTGGGACATCTCTGAGTTATAGGATATTATAGCACAGGTTCTCTTATATCCTGGGTCTTTATTGACCTTGAAGGGCTAGGGCCAAAATATTGGCTATCCTTATAGCCCTTCTTTTTCTCCAATGTTTGGTGTGTTAACTTATATTCTTAACCCTCCAGCAGAAAAGCTTTGTGATAATAATACTCTATAACATAGGTACTTGAGCTTATCATCACTGGCTTTCTGAATATCAAATATCTTTGACTTAGCTTGGAAATGGTATTTTCTGACCATCATTGATATTCTAATAACTTTCCATACAATGTGATATAAGCAGTTACACAATTTCTTGCTGTTCCCCACAGCCTATTAGGATGTCCTTCAATGCTGAATATTATATTAAGTGAACTAAACAAGGAACAGAAAAAGTACTTATAATTGTATTCATGCTTGGAGTGTAAAAGTTAAAGATAGATCTACCATTTCACCTATTAATCCTAGCTGTCGGCAAATCCAAAGGTAATAAAGTCAGTCAGTACCTCCAAAAGTGTCTGTAGTTTCATATTCATTTCAATATTATTCATAATAGCAAAGGAACACAAATAACCCTAATATTTGTGTATAGATAAGTGGATGAATAAGATATAATACATAATGTTATGCTATATAAAAAGTTGTTATACTGTATTGTATAGTCAATAATGATAAGAAGCAAATGTCTGCACATGTTCAACACTGATGTAATTTTTCCTCAAGTATCTTTTTTAAAAAATTTACTTATTTTATTTTTTTACATCACATTTATGTATTTTTTTAAATTTTAACAATGGTTATATTACATATTTTCATCACTGGATCAGTTTAGATTAATAGATATCGGTGTATAAGATTGATCAAATAATTAAACATTAACATTTTCAATAAACATTAATTTTTTTAAATAATTGACACACTGCATATTGTCCTCACAATACTAATACAGAGCACAAAGTGTGGGCTTGACACACCTTGCAATTGATATTGGTAAGAGAAAAAAAGAATTCTTCTCTTTGAACTAAGAGGAAGCAGATGCATACACAGTTCAATGTTCCACAATTGCAGTGGACCACCAGTGAAACTGACAACGTTTGAAGGTTATTGATCCAAGCCTCCTACAGCTCATGACACCAATCTGGCTCTGCGTTTCATGCCTCGTGATTAAGTTTTTCTGCTGGGTGATCAAGGGCAAGTTAAAGCAAGACCTGTATAACAAAATATTCATGTGTTGATTACCAGCACCACATCCTGCACCAGTCCCACTCCCAGAGCAGGCTGAGCTGGGCATAAATAAATAAATAAATAAATAAATAAAGTATAAAAGAAAACATGGCCGGATACATGTAGGTTATACGATAATATTGCATCACTCTATATAAGAGACTGAAGAAACTACAGATTTTACAATGTCCAAAGGAATGGGATATCATTAAGCATTAACAAACAAGGAAAGCCCATCATTTGTGACAACAAATGCCTAGCATTTGTGACATTTGAATATGAATGTACATATTCATATTCAGTTTTGAATACATTGAGTACATTATACTGAGTAGAATAAGCTACACAGAGAAAGATAACATATGTTCTCACTTATATTTATAATATAAGGTACTAAACTTATAAAAGTAGAGAATAGGAAGTATTTCTGAAGAAATAACATAAGGAAAAGGAAAATATTGAGCTAAGTGCATCTACTTTTCAGTGTAAAGCACTATCACACAATCCTGAAAATTCTCTTATACAATGAAGTATGATCAAATGAAGATGTGGCTCAAGTAGTTCTGTAGGCAAGAATATTGTATTAAAAATGTGCAAGCCGCAGAAAATCTATCAGCCTTTATGTGGAAGCAGTAAAGTGTAAGCTGCAAAGAGTACCGACTTCAGAGTTCACTGAAAATTTGTTTTCATTTTAGGGCAAGATAACTAATAGTTTTATGATATTGAAATAGTTTATCTCTTTAATCATCATTTACTTTGTAGAGTTGTTTTAGGGATTGTACACAGTATATAAATCATTTAGTACATTGTCAAGCTCACTGTAGATATATCATAGATTGTGTTGTCTTAGTGTTTTTGTAGTTATTATTACTACTTCGCCTCAGTAACTGTGGCAAGTCAGAGGAAAAAATGTATACCAGAAATGTTAATACCATTTTATTTTCAGTAAAAAAGCCCAGTTCATTCATTTATTCAATGAATATTTACTGAGTCTTTAATATATACTTGCTAGGTCACGTTTGTTATGGAAAAAACAGAGAATGGTAATTTAATATATTTATCCTCTTGAAGATTGCTGCCTACTTAATGGAGGTGAACATTAAATAAAAACCAAGTGGGCTTTATAGGCTTTAGTGATGACTTTCTTAACTCAGTGAGCTGAATATCCATTTGTTGTTCTGTCATTATTTTCAAAACAATATTTTTAGCTGCTGTAGTTATGTAGACTCAAGGAAGAAAGACTAGAAATAAGGAAAATAATAAGTTTGCAAACATAATTATACAGAGAGGAAATTCATGTCTGTGAGGCCAAGATGTTTGCAAGAAACGATCACATTCTGGCCATATTTTCAAGGTAGAGCCAGTATGATATCCTGACAGTTCTGCTATGAGGTATGAGTGAATGAGGAGTAAAAAAAGGCTTAAGAGTCTGGTTTAAGGAACTGGAAGAAAAAATGGTCATTACGAGAAACAAAGGAGACCACAGGACAGAGTAAGTTTAGTTGTCATCTGCAAAATTTATGGTGTCTATTACACATACAAGTGGACATTGATCAAACCAATCTGAATTTATATACTTCTACTATATTTTTGTGTAGGTGTGTCCCACAAAACACTGCTATTTAAAAAATAATTTAATTTTGAAAAGTAAAAGCAAAGCAAGAACAAAAATAGAAAGGAAGAAAGAAATAGGATAATATACAATACATATGCTACAGATTTTCAAAACAAGAATAACTGATCAACAATAGTTGATATATTATCTAATTTATCTTCAAATCTTTTGCTTAGATTAACAGATATATGTATGTAAGACTGCATATATAGTTGGATAGTACAATTTGCTTTCAAGAAAACTTAAATTTTTGTTCTCTTTTTTTTAACCTTTCATTTTTTAGTAAAGGTTGTTTTAAAGAGAGTATAGTAGAAATTGATGTGACATCAGACATGGTACACATTTAGAAGACCAAGATAGCTGGTATTGAAGCATAGTTTTTAGATTACACATTGCTGTCCTCAGTGTAGTTGCTTAGATCACAGATAATAGCATACAAATTTATTCAAGGTGAAAATTTTACATGTTAGCTGCTGTTTGCAAACGAATTATGAATATTTTTAATACAATCACTTCAGGCATCCTGTATATATACTTGCATGGGTTGCCCCATAGCTATTTTATCATCTTTTCTCCTTCCCAAAGATAGGTGGGACAGAGTAGAAGATGTGATTACAACTACAAACACACTCTCTTAGTTAGTCTTCACTCCTTGCTGGGACAAATACCTGACACTCAAAATCAAGGAAAGAAAGTGTTTTTT
>PVJA010047967.1:0-14432 GCA_004027025.1 Myocastor coypus | reverse complement strand
AAAAAAAAAAAAAAAAGTTATCCAAATCTGGGTAAATTGGGGATTATATATATATATATATATATATATATATATATATAGAGAGAGAGAGAGAGAGAGAGAGAGAGAGAGAGCTGTGTTACTGGTATTTGTATGAGGAAGGAATGTATTTTAAAGTAACTTTTTTTTTTTGTCTTTTTGAGACAGGGTCTCACTGTGCAGTTCAGGCTGGCCTTGAGCTCACTTTTGTAGCCCAGGCTGGTCTCGAACTCGCACTGATCCTCCTGCCTCAGCCTCCCGAGTGCTGGGATTACAGGGGTGCGCCACCACGCCCGGCTAAAAGATCTTTTTTTTTTTTTTTTACAGGACCGGGGTTCAAACTCATGACCTTACTTACACTTGCCAGGCAGGCATTTGTGCCATGGAACTATCTCCCCAGCCCCCGTAACTTTCAATCTTCCAGAAAATTCTGAGAGGGTTTTGATTTTAAGATTATATTATTTCTTGCTTTAGAAAAACTATTAGATGTTTGCTTGCTTACAATGCTAGTTCTGTCTTTCTTTTGAAAATTTTGAGACAAGGGTCTCAGTGTGTCGTCAAGGCTAACCAAGAATAGAATGTACATTTTCATGTATAGACCACTAACTCCTGGCTTTAAGCAATCCTTCCACCTCAGCCTCCTGGATATGGAGACTACAGGTAGTTGCTCCTGTATCTGACATATACATTACTTTTTAAAATATGCTTACAGTCCTATGATTCTGGGGAAATAATTTCATAATTCTTGATACAAAATAATTCTTTTGTCTTATGTGCACAATCGAGAGGCAGATATAGTTTCATGATCTATGCATCAAACTGTTTATCGGAGAACTAATGGCATTCAAGCTTACTACAGTGGTCAATACATTGTGTCAATGGAGGCTCCACACTCTGGCCCTCAGGGCCCACCATGCAGGGCCTGGAGGGTCCACCTTAGGACATGAAGAGACCTGCCCTAGGCCAGGAAGAGTCCTCCCCAGAGAGACTCAGCACAAAAAGGGGATATAAAGGGGTTGAGGAAAGATTCCATGTTCTACTTCCTCGCAGGAACTTCAGTCTTTGCAGTCAGCTTGGACTTCATCTCCTGGCTTCCAACACAAACTCTACACTCTCTGGCTTAGATTCTTCAGTTTCTGTCGCAGATTCTTCAGCCTTCCATCGCAAACCAATAGGATAGGAGACTTGTACAGAGCATACAGTGAGCTTCAGAACTTGGGACTGAATCTTTCAGTCTTGGGTGTGCAGATGCCCTCTGCATACTTCCTCATCTGACTGCTACTGGCTGTTGTAAGCCAATCCTATAATTTCTTACACATTTGTACATCTTGTGTTATATGTATATGTTGCTTGTATATCTGTTACTCTAGTAAAACCCTGACTAATACACTTACTACCATGTTGTATTCAAATGACCTTATTGTCTTTGTACATAGATGAATTGGTCAAGATTCCCTGGTGGGACAGAACCAATAGGATATGGATACACAAGAGGTGATACATTAAGGGAATTGGTTCACACAAATTTAGAGCTTGAAAAGTCTCACTATAAGCTATACAAGCAGGAACTAGGGAGAGCAGAGTGTAGCTCAGCCCATGTTCAAAGGCTTGACAATGAAAGAACTTGATGGTAATCCTCTTTCTGAAGGCTGAAATTCTGAGAAATGGAGGCGGGGTGTGTGTGCACTGTTGCAAATCCTAGAGTCCAATGGATGGAGTACTTGGAGTTCTGATGCCCCAGGAGAGGAAAAAAAGGGTGGCCCAGTGTCTTTCTTGTGCTCCCTTGTTCTATCTGAGGGTCAGCTGACCAAGTGGTGCCCCAACACTGGGTGAGGGCAGATCTCCCTTGCTCAGTCTATTGATCCAAATGCCAATCTCTTCCAGAAGCATCCTCTCCAGTGTATCCAGAAAAAAACACTGCGCCACTTAGATGGGTATCTTTAATCCACATGAGTTGGCACCTGAAATTAACTGTCATAATTATCATTTATTTTCTAAAATCTGCAAACATCTACTAATCTTACTAAGCATTATCACTGCATCATGCAAGGAGTCGGCCAATACTGCTGCACAGGAGTTCTCAGTGTCAGAGGAATCAAAACTGTTAATGGGATATAAATAAATAGGAAATCAGTAATACAAATATACAGTAAGTGCTACAGTAGAGGTAAAAAAAGAACAAAGGGAAGCTAGGTGTGGTGGCTCACATCAGTAATTCTAACACTGTAGGAGACTGAGGCAGTGGAATAGCAAATTCAAGCCCAGCCTGGGCAATTGTCTCAAAACATCATTTTTTTTTTTTTTTTCTTTGTGGAACCAGCGATTGAACTCAGACCCTTGTGCTTGTCAGAGAAGCACTTATTCTACTGAGCTATCTCCCCAGCCCCAAAACATCAAATTTTTAAAGGGACAGGGATACAGCTCAGTGTAAAGACTGTAAGGCTCAATCTATAGTATAATAGGCAAAGTAAATAAAGAAGAGGAGGAGACAGTAGAGGAGAAGAAGAAAGAAAAAGAGAGGGGGGAAAGAACAGGAAGGAGGGAGAGGGAGGAAAGGACAGGAAGGAGGGAAAAAGAGGAGGGAGGACAAAGAAAGGAAACACATCAGAATTCATTTCACCGAGTTGGATTTGATGTCAATGATAGAATAATCAGTGTATGCATCTCAGGAACAATTATTTCATACTGTGTGATGATTAATTATTAAAAAAAATAGGTGCCCCAATTCCTGAGCTAAGCACTCAGAGTGACATTTAACTTTTAGTGATTTATTGTTGTCTTGGTTACTCTTCTCTTGTTGCTGGGACAATACCTGACTCTTAAAGTGAAGGAAGGAAAGGTTCGCTTAGTTCACAGCTGCTGGAGGTTTCAGTCCATACTCGGCGGGCTCCAAGCAGACTGGCACATGGCAGAGGGCAGCAGTTCATGGTGGCAGAAGGCAGCAAAACAGCAAGACCCACAGGGAGGAGAAACAGCAACAATGGCTACAGAGAACAAGTCTCCCTTAAGTTACATTCAACCTATCCCCCAGGTTGGGTATAGCACGCACACCCATAATCCCAGGGGATCATGAGTTAATCACAAACTCTACAAGTCCACCCCATGGCTTAAATGAGGGTTTGGGGGAACAATTAGACACAAATCATAGCAATTGTGTTAAAAAAGAAATCAAGGAAGTTATTGGGGCTGGGGAGATAGCACAGTAGAATAAGCACGTGCCTGGCAAGCACAAGGGCCTGAGTTCAATCCCCAGCTCTGCAAATAAAAAAAAAAAAAAAAAAAAAAGAAGAAGAAGAAGGAGGAGGAGGAGGAGAAGGAGAAGGAGAATACGGTGTGTATGTGTGTGTGTGCGTGTGTGTGTGTGTGTGTGTGTGTGTGTGTGTGTGTGTGTGAGGTTTTTTTAGTACTGGGGATTGAATTCAGAGTCGAGAGCTTTAGGCAAGTTCTCTACCAGGGTGCTATATCCTCATATCCACTTCTTACTTTCTAAATATTTATCTTAGGAAAAATATATTTGTTAGTTCTATTAAACATCTACTTTTGCTAGAGTCCTAGTATATTGCCAGAAATTTAAACCTACTCAGCTGGGCGTGGTGATGCATACCTGTAATCCCAGTATTTGGGAGGAAGGTGCAGGAAGAACACAGAGAGTTCAAGGCCAGCCTGGGCTACACAGCGAATAAAACATAACAAGACCTTGCTTCAAAATAAAAGTAGCCAGGTGAGGTGGTACACACTTACAGTCCCAGTACTCAACTTCTGTCTCCAAGATTTTTGAGGCCAGCTTGAGCTCCATAGTAAAACCCTGGCAAAAACAAACAAAAAACTCCACTGAGGCTATGCAAACTAGAAGTTAAACTTATTATCTACTCCAGTGCTTTCTTTCAACCCTATGTCTGACCCAAAAGACTGACCACAAGAGAAAGAGATCATATTCTCTCCTCCATAACCAAATATAAGGTAGACAATTATACACAGCTTGGCTTGCTTTTTCATATGAATATGTCAGTGAGGGAGATATTTTACAACTTGTTCAGCAAGTTCTAATCCAAGGCTCCTAAGAAGTGAGTCAACTGCTGCAATAGTATATAATGCTAGCACTGTTCTAGGTATTGTTTTTCCTACAGGCTGTAACTTAGAGATATTAATTTCCTACAGCAGTATTGTAGGCCTTCGACCTATTGGTTTAAACATTTGAAATTTGTGTTATTTTGAAATTGTATCAATGTGAACATCAACTGGAGCCAGGTATGGTGGCCTATGACCGTCACTCCAGGACTTCAGGAGGCTGAGGCAAGAAGACCACAGGTTGTAGTCCCATCTGTTCAACTTAGCAAGCCCTGTCTCAAAATAAAAAAACAAAAATATAAAAGGATGAGGACAAGACCTAGTACTGCCAAAAAATTGATGGATAATGTATGTGTCAACAGTTAGCTCTTATGTTGTAGGAAATGTAGTTAATAAACAGATGGAAGTGTTTAAACTTAGCAAGACTTAAGGAATATAAAATAAAAGTTTAGGATTCTATTTTTTTTTTCTTCACAAATTTATACAGCTAGAATGGACCATAAAGATGGGGGGGAAAGTAGGTGGCAAACGCCCGGTTTTCTTTTTTTAAATAAGTCCTTCTGTAGAAAGTGTACTCCTCAATAAGGGTTAATTATTTAATTATTTAATTTTAAGTCCAGGTGTTTCACATGCTAAAATGCACCTTACCATTCAGCTGCACTCCAGCTTGCTTACCATTCATGGTTTATAATTTCTCCCGCGGTAAAATAACAGGCTTGACCCAGGATCCGTAAGAGTCTTTTTAGCTTTAAGACCTAGTCATTATATTGAATACAAATACAGGCTAATGATATTTTGAAAGCCTCTTATGCCTGTAAAACTGGGATTTTATAAGAAAAACACAAGGGCTAACACCAAAAAGTTACATACTAGGGAGAAAACAAGGAGTGATTCAAATATATTATTAGCACACTAGGTGACAGGTGATCATAGTTAAATGTATTTTTGGCAAAAAAAAAATACTGTCAGTGCAAAACAAACATAAAACACCCCCCATATACATGGAACACACACACACACACACACACACACACACACACACACAATAAAAAACATGGAGTACAGTTAAACTCCATAGTTACAGTTACGCATTGGCTTAAAGTTTCATTTTTCAGGTCCTTAGGCAAAATGAATCATTGAGCTTTTGCAATATTCAGAGGTAACTCATTCCCAATTACCTTGTATACAGAGACTGACATTATGAACAGATTTACAACAGTAGTCTTGTAACCAGTGATAAAGATCTCAGCATCCAATTAGTGAAACTATGTACTTCCTAGTGAAGTAAGAAGAGACTTCACAAGCTGGTCTAAAAAACATTCACATACTGCGTTTTTAAAAAATTGCTTATGATGGGTGTATTAGTTACTTTTTGCTCGTTGCTGGGACAAATACCCAACACTCAAAATGAAGGAAGGAAAGGTTTATTTAGCTTACAGTTTGTGGAGGTTTCAGTCCATATTCAGCTGGCCCAAGGCTGAGCGGAACAGAGCAGAGAGCATCCAGTTCATGGCGGTGGAACAGCAACAAAATGGCAGCAGAGGTAGCCAGCCAAACAGGGCAGCAGAGCAACAGCAACAGCTCTCGTCTGTCTCTCTGTCTCTCTTTATATTCCTATCAGGCTCTCCACCTTAGGATATCCGCCCTAGACCACACCCATAGTCTCAGCCTTACTCAGACCGATAATCCCATCAGTACTAAAACCCATAATCCCAGGGATCATGGATCAAGTCTCAAATTCTAGAAGTTCCCGCCCACTGACTACATGAGGCTTTGTGGGGACATCTAGACATAAACCATAACAATGGGATACCTCTATTAAACTGAGGTTTCATTCTCTTTAAAAATTCTTTGATCACCTACTTCATACTAATTTCATGTTGATAGACATTTTTCATTATCTTTCATATTGATGTTTTCATATTTGTTATTATAAAATTTATACTCTGGGGCCGGGGAGATAGCTCAGGGGTACAAGTGCCTGCCTGGTAAGTACAAGGGCCTGAGTTCTACCCCCAGTTCTGCAGAAACAAACAAACAACAATGAAGAAAACATACTCATCCAGCCCTTTGACTTGTACATCCTTTTCTTATTAAGGCCTAAATCAAGGTGCTAGTAATCAAGCCCTTAACTCTTGAACTGAATATTGTTACAGACACTGCTGGCATGCCAAAACACCTACTGCCTAAGCATTCCCCATTAAGCAAAAGACTTCTTGACTTTAGGCTAGGCTTTTATTCCAACTAGGTCATAGGTTTCCTCCAGGGCTAGAATTTGTGAAGAAGCCCAAATCTGAATCATTTTTAAGCCCAAAATATTCACCATACGTAGGAATTATTTCGGGTGCAGTGTTTGGTACTTTTCTGCTCACTTTCTAATCAAGCCATTCAGTGATAAAGGGGAGATAACTGTTCCCTATTTCACCTATTACAGACACTACTGTCTAGACTCCAGTAATGTTATACTCTTTCCTAGACTTAATTCATATCATTCTATGTGATTGAGACAATGAAAATCATTTTGCATCCAATCTTGTTGATGAGAAAACTAAAGGTCGGTTTAATGAAATGATTTATCCAACATCAGAGATAAGCACGATCAGGACCTAATATAGGTCCCCCCCAATATTCCCCCCAACATTCTAATGGTAGTCTTGTCCTTTTAACAGAATCACCCCTCCCAGTTCCCTCTTGAAGTGATGAAGGGGCAGAGAGGAGGGAAGTAGCCCTCTGAATTATATTCTGAGGGCTGTGAAGATAGCTCAGGGATCTAAGCAACGGCCCAGGCAAGTGTAAGGAACTGGGTTTGATCCCCCTACTACATGCCATGTTGGCCCTGCCCTGGGTGCACTGAGGTGGCCACCAAGAGTGGGTGTGGTGAAATATGCCTGTAATCCCAGAGCTGGGGAGGCTGAGACAGGAGGATCACTATGAATAAAAGCTACACAGGGAGATCCGAACCAAATACATTAAAAAAAAAATTAAATAGATAAATAAAGAAATAATGTTCTGAGTAATTATAATTTTACTTAACATGACCTCGGATCACATTTGTCATCAAAATTATCTCACACTTTAGAAAAAGATAAGAAACTTCTTCACTCTTCTTTCACAAATAAAAAATATATTTTAACCCAGATGTGGAGGCATACACCTGTAATCCCAGCACTCTGGGTACTGAGGCAGGAGGATCACTGCAAGCTCAAGGCCAGCCGGGGCTATCTGGTAAGCGTAGGTTAGCCTGAACTATGTAGAGAGATCTTGTCTCACATATGAATACAATAAATAAATAAATAAATTCTCTAGATTTTAAATGCCTCTGTAAGAAAAAATCCCTTTATAGTGGTAAAATTTTCAGATGTCATCTATTGTGTTCAAAAATCGATTAGCACAAGGACATGCTCTGGTTTTCCCAGAAATCACATTTATCATACTTAAAAGAAAGCTGAATTACAGATTATAACAACATCAGGAGATAATGAGATAATGTGTTTTGCTTTTTAGAGTGTTCTTTCTGTCTTAAAAAGAGCATGAAACTCCTAGTTATCCAAAGAATTAAATTATTATATCACTACCATTTTCGGGTGGTATGACTTTTGTTTAGCTTCATTTATATTATGTTTATATTAATGTATTTAAATATTACTGAGCATCTATTATTGTGATGGATTCTAGGCTATAGAATCAAGAAGAAGGACAGCTAACAGTATGCTGTGAGAGATATATATTAGTAATAAAAAGTATTTTACTTTCCTTTAATATTAAATTCCTAACAATATAAGGTTAATTATCGCATGTGTGTTTTGGCTTTCAGACTATTTATAAAAATTTTATACCAAATGTGGTTGTATATATCATCACTCCTATTCAATACAGTTCTGGAAACATTAGCCAGAGCCATTAGACAAGAAGTGCACATAAAAGGAATGAGAATTGTAAAGGAAGAAGTTAAATTATCATTATTTGCAGGTGATATGTAACTGTATGGAGGACCAGAAAAGAACTCCCAAGAGACTCTTAGAATTGGTAAACAAATTCAGCAGTGTAGCAGGATACAAATTAGTACCCAAGAATCAATAGCATTCCTCTACACAAACAACAAACTCACTGAGAGAGAAATTAGAGAAACAACACTTCTCAATAGCATCCCCTGAAAATTAAATATGCAAGAGTTACTCTAACAAAGAAAGGAAAAGATTTATACAGTGAAAATTGCAATACCCTGTAAAAGAGATCAAAGAGGATTTCAGAAAATGAAAGGGCTGGCCAGATAGCTAAGTGGATTAAAGATTCTGCTTAGGCAGAGCCAGGGAAAGGTTCACCCATGCCGGCCCAGCCTCCAGGGCATGCTGAGAGGGTGATTGAGACTGAGTGTGGGGGCACACACCTATAATTCCAGTATTTGGGAGGCTGAAAACAGGAGGATCACTACAAATTGTATGTGTGTTGTGAGTCCCTGTAGACCCTGCACTAAATACATTAAAAAAAATAAATAAGGAAAAATACTCCTTGCTTATGCATAGGAAGAACCAATATAGTGAAATGGTTATGCTCCCAAACTGTTATATAGATTTAATGCAATCCCAATCAAAACATCATCAGAATACCTCATAGATTTAGAGAAAATACTCCTAAAATTCATTTGGAACCGGAAAAGATCTAGAAAACAAAAGCAATCCTAGCCAACAAAGGCAAGGCAGGAGGCATTACAATCCCTGACTTGAAATTACACAGCAAAGCTACTGTGACAAAATCAGCATGGAGTTGGAAAAAAAAAGCAGCCCTGAAGATCAGGGGAACAGATTAGAAGATGCAAGACACAACTACAAACACACTCATCCACTTTATCTTTGACAAGGGCCAAACATGTTCACTGGAAGAAAGATAGCCTTTGTAACAAATGGTGCTGGAGAACTAGCTTTCTACATGCCAAATTCTAAAACTAAATCCAGGCCTATTACCATGTGCTAAACTAAAGTCAAAATGAATTAAAGATCTAAATATTACAACAGAAACACTAAATCTAGTGAAAGAGAAAGTAGGTAGAAATCTTGAAGGCATAGGGGTAGTCAGAGTTTATGAACAAAAACCAAACTGCGCAGGAAATACTTGAAAGAATCAACACCTGGATGTCAATTTTTTGAAAAGTTTCTACACATCAAAAGAGATCATCAAGAAAGTATAAAGAAAATCTACAGTTTGGAAAAATATCTTCATTAACAGTCACTCAGACAAAAGACTTCTGTCTAGAATATATAAAGTACTTAAAAAAAAAATCAGGCCCTTGAAATTCAAAGACCCAGTCCAAAAATGAGCATCTGAAATGAATAAATACTTCTCAGAGGAAGAAATACAAATGACAAATAAATACATGAAAAATGTCCTGTAGTGCTAGTCATTTAAGAAATGCAAATTAAAACACTGAGATTCGATCTCACCACAGAAAGAACGGCTACTATAAATAAAAGAACTAATAGCAAATGCTGGTGAGGCTATGGGAAAAGAACCCTTTTATACTTGGTGGAAGTGTAGACTGGTATAATCATTATGGAAATCAGTGTGAAGACTCTACACAAAACTAGGATTAGACTACCTATTCAATCTAGCTATTCCCCTTCTGGGTATTTTTTCTGAAGAATTGAAAGCATTATACTACAGTGATATATGTGCAGTCATGTTTATAGCAGCACAATTTGTCATAGCTAAATCTTGGAAACAACCCAAATACCCATCAAACGGAAGAATGGAAAAAAAAAGATGTGGTATTTTTATTCAATGGAATATTACTCAGCTACAAAGGAAGATAAACACAAGACTTACACAAGTAAATGGATACAACTAGAGGCTATCTTCATAAGTCAAACAAATCAGACCCACATGTATAAATATCACATTGTCTCACTAGTGCAAGAACCTGAAAGAGTAAATGAAATCTGAAAGGTACAATAGATAAAGTAAAAGGGAAAGAAACCAAACATAAGGAATGAACAATTAGAATGAGGGAAAGGAAAAAAGGTAGGAAAAAAATGAAGGGGAAAAATCATTCTCATATATATATGATAGCTAAGATGATTGTACTACTAATTCATGTCAGTTTTTTTTTTGAAGTCAGAAGTTAATGCTTTTTTTTTTTGGTCTTTTTCGAGACAGGGTCTCACTATGCAGTTCAGGCTGGCTCTGAACTCACTTTTGTAGCCCAGGCTGGTCTCGAACTCACACCAATCCTCCTGCCTCAGCCTCCTGAGTGCTGGGATTACAGGCGTGCGCCACCACGCTCGGCTTCATTGTTTTTGTTTTTTTAATACTTTTTTTTTACTTTGACCAATTTAATATGCTTATATCTGTTATCTGAGCAACCACATTTAAGACAACAATATGCAATATAACAACTACTGTTGACTACCTATTGTCTTATTTTTAGCTGTGTATCATTTCTAGTGTCTTATCTATCATTTTTATATTCTCTTTAAAATAAAAAATATTAAACAAGATAAATATGGTTGCATATTATACATATGTTCACTTACATGTGAGTGACTCGGGATTTTGTGATCACTTAAAATACTCAATTTCGGGGCCTGGCAGGATGGCTCAGTGGTCTAAAGCTCCTGCTTAAGAAAGCTTGGGTGGCTTCAGGGTCCGCGGTTCGATCCCTGGCACCACATGCTGCGCCAGCCCTACCCTCAGGGCAAGATGAGCCGGCCACAAAAATAAATAAAAATAAACAAACAAAAGTTCTGAAACAAGAAAAAAATTAAAAAAAATAAAATATTCAATTTCTGTTCATCACAGTTTTAAAAAGTATTTTAATTGACAAGTAGTAATGATACATATTTATAGAAAACTATAGTTTGGTACCTGTATACAATGTACAGTGGCAAATGAGTATTACTCAGTTTATCTTCCTTTATGGCTAAGTAATACTCTATTGTGCAATTGAATACTAATAATACATCCAACACATCAAATACTTATAGTTTTTTTGTTTTGTTTTGTTTTGTTTTTGCATTGGGAACATTCAAAAGCCTCTCTACTAGCTGTCCTGAAATGGACATTGTATTGTTGTTAGCTATAATTGTCTGACTGGGCTAGAGAACACTGGATTGTTCTACCTAGAGCCTATTTTTATATCCAGTAACCAAACTGTCTCTTGCATCCCCTTCCCGACACTCATTATTCTCTGATAAGCACTATTCTACCCCGTACTTATATAAGACTAATGTAGCATCTATCCATGAGCAAGTAGCATTTGTGTTTGTCTCATTTCATTTAATATAATGTTTTCTAGGCTTATTCACATTGCTACAAATAACAAAACTTAATTCTTTTTATGATTGGATAGTATGGTAATATATATATATATATATATATATATATATATATATATATATATATATATCTGCACTGATTCTATATCTCAACTACTATGAATAGTGCTACAATACACATATTGTAAGTACAGGTATCTCTTCAACATGCTGATTCACTAGTTTTTGTTTTGTTAGTATACTACTTTATAAACTTCTTCAGATTGGAAATACTTGACTTTGGTTTTTTTTTTTTTTTTGTCTTTTTGAGACAGGGTCTGGCTATGCAGTTGAGGCTGGTCCTGAGCTCACTTTTGTAGCCCAGGCTGGTCTCGAACTCACACCGATCCTCCTGCCTCAGCCTCCTGAGTGCTGGGATTACAGGCGTGCGCCACCATGCCCGGCAGAAATACTTGACTTTGCAAAGGTATTATTTTTTTCATTTGTGTTTTGACCTGGAAGTTTCCTTACATTTCTGGCCTAGAACTTGCAATCCTTCTTCCTTTGCCTCCCAAATAGCTGATAGGAGCACATCATTGCACCTGGTTCAAAATATCCAAATTTAGTGTATACACTAACATGTTAAATGTTCCACTGAGGATGGTAGTGCATCCTTGTAATCCCAGAACTTGGGAGGCTAAGGCAGAAGAATCAAAAGTAAAGGTCAGCTTGGACTACATACCAAGAACTTATCTCATTAAAAAGAAAGGGAGGGAAGGAGAGGAGGGAGGAAGGGAGGGAGGGGAGGGAGGGGGGAGGGAGGGAGGGAGAGTTTTAGATGCATATAGATTTGAATGCAAAGCAATGATGATGGTGTAGGAAGAGCAGCCTCCCAAATTCTAGACAATGGCACTGTAGTGGGCACAGCTTAGCCGTCTGCTGGTGCTCAGCAGGTGCAGGAGCTGTGTGCCACACTGCAGCATAACAAAGTCACACATCACCAAGGCTTGGCAGTGCTTACTAGCACTGGCAGAGCTCCAGGGGAGGATGGAAGGGGGAACTGAGTACACATAACTTTCCCCAAGGACTCTTGTCTCTTGTTTCTACTTTTTGCTGCTTATCTTAAAACCCTAAAAAATCAGTGCTTAGCAAAGCAGGATTGGAAACTTCAGTAACTCCACAGCCCACAAGTTGTCTGCTGTCCTGTAAATAACCCCAAGTAAATTCACTTACTTGCCAAGTTATTCTTTGGATCAAGGCACCTTCTAACATTTCAGAAGCAGGCATTTCTTTTACTCCACCAAGATACTCATCAAACAACTGGTTTCACAAATCATCTTTGTATATTGAGCAATGGCAAATGAAAATCCCAAGTACTTCATCCCATAATGTTTAAATGACACTGCCTTGCAATCCACTTACACTCAACAGAAGGTGCTGCATTCATTCTGGGAGGGTATTATTTTTGGGGACAGTGAGTTTACAAAGGTATGACTTTCCTGCCTTTCTATAGGAAACACTTACATAACTCTGAACAATACATTATGGAAAACAGTAGTCAGGAATACACTGCAAGATGCCCCAGTGAACAGCATGGCTTCTTAAGTCTTCTTTAGCAGGGCCTGGCTGGTGGGACACTAATCTCAGTGGAAGAAGACTTCCAGGATGGTGATATTTGCTTAGAACCTTAAGGGAAAAAGGGGAGGCACAGAAGTAGCAAGAACTTTGCCACACAAAAATCACGATATCAGGGAAGTTCCCCAAACTGCAGGCCTCCAGCAGATTATTATTGAATTATTCAAAACGAAGGTAGATTTTTAAACACCTGCAGAGATTTGACGACTCACCTTTAGTCAATCTAAAATAGTTACATATTTCTAAGGATTGAACTCAGGGCTTGTGTGTGCCAGGCAAGCATTCTACCACCAAACTACATCTCCAGTCTCTTAAAAATATTTTATTTTGGGCTATAGAGATATCTCAGTAGAATAACTGCTTGCCTGGCAAGTGCAGGGTCCTGAGTTCAATCCCTGGTACTGCAAAAATAAAAAAAAATATTTTGAGATAAACTCTCACTAGGTTGCACAGGGGGTCCTCAAACTTGCAGTCTTCCCACCTCATCTTTTTGAGTAGCAGGGATTATAGGCATGCATCACTCTACCTGGCTCAAAAAATAAAATTAAAAACTAAAAGAAGAAAAATAATCGATCTTACACAAAAGAAAATTTTCTTTTTTAAGATTAAATAAAATCTCTGTTGATTCAATTTAATCTTAACAGCATGAATGTCAATTCTTTCTTTCTTTCTTTCTTTCTTTCTTTCTTTCTTTCTTTCTTTCTTTCTTTCTTTCTTTCTTTCCTTCCTTCTTTCTTTCTTACCAGGGATCAAACTCGGGACCTTGTGCTGAACTATCACCCAGGCCCTGTCAACCATTTCTTAACAATTGATTTCATTCTCTTTCTAACCGTAGCTTTTTACACTTGAGGAAGGTAAGCTGAGGTAGGCAAAGCTTGAGTCTGAGGTGTGCATGTACACCTTCCTCAGTGTGGAATGCCAGCTTCAGTGGGACCTTCTGGTTCCAGCATTCAATCAGGTTAGTGTTTTCCCTTTGGCAAGGGAAAGGGTACTACAGTTGGTCAAACTATGTACATAAGCTATTCTGGGAGCTCAATATACAAGTGAAGTAGGATAACCGAGGGTGAAACCTAACCAGATTTGCAATTTTTAAATGCAAATCTAAATTTTAAATGGATATGGATTAAACAATGAAGTGACTGGAAGCAGACAAAGCAGAAAACATATCAATAGCAAAACCATACACTTATGTACACAGGATGAATCAGATTTTGGTCTCAAGGACCTTCAAAAGGTTCAGCATATTGACTATAGCACAATGTAATGCTAAAACTATGTTTGGAATACATGTCACTCTTGTCTTTTTGATATGTACTGCTCCTGGTGTAAACTCAGTTACTGTCATTCTCTCAAGAGTAGTACTTGAAAATAAGAGACTGGGCCAAAAACCATATTCTTGACAGGCTACAATTTTGTATCTCCTTGAATTTCCAAATATCTGTGTCAAAATTGTGTAACTGCTTA
>PVJA010047966.1:0-14418 GCA_004027025.1 Myocastor coypus | reverse complement strand
AAAAAAAAAAAAAAAAGAAATGTGGATTTAGAAAAGTTAATGTTTAGTTGTTTGATCAATTTTATATACCTATATGTATTAATCTAAACTGATCCGATGATGAAAATATGTAATATAACCATTGTTAAATTTAAACAATAAAAGAATTGGAAAAAAAAAAAAAAAAGTTCTTCCAAATAAATATATGCAAAGATGAACATCGAGTTCAAACGGGATAGAGGACAGACTGTACAGTGGTGCATGCCTGCAGCCACAGCTTCTCAGAAAGCTGAGGGAAAAAGATCAGTTGAGTTCAGGAGTTCTAGGCCAGCCTGGCAAAGAGTGAGACTCAAAGAAGGGGGAGGGGCAGGAAAAAGCAAATCACAATATTATAGTGACCACCAGTCTATCCTGCCTACTAACAAGAGAGTGAATACAAGATGCCAAATTTTGAAATAAAACGGGCAGTCATTAAGAATCATGTACAATTCCATCATCATCGTTTTTGTGCTTGGCTGTACATTCCTACGTTTTGCACAGTGTGGTGATCAGATACGGGCACTCGGCTCTCTAGCCCCGCTTCCCAGCAGGTCCCCGCGCACCGCAACTTCCAACAACTCTGCGCAAACGGGGAAAATGCGTCACTCAGCACCAACCTCCTGACCACGACCCCCCTTTAGTCCGGGCCTCTGCTGGCTACAATGCGCATGCGCACGAGCCGCCCGCTGTGCAACAGGAGAAGCTCCGCGCGCCACTTCCATAGCGACGCATCCAAGCCGGAAGGTGGGTTTGGCTCAACCGCGGGAGCAGCGCGGAGCAGGTAACTGCCTCGCCGCTGTCGCCCTTACATAGTCACTGCTACCCAGCTTCGCAGGGTCCTCCTGGGCTTCCGGCGCCGCCCAGTCCATCAGCCCCGGTTCTGATCTGCCTGCTGGTAGCGTAGTCAGGCGCCCGCGGTTGCTCCTGCAGAGCACTAGCACTGCCCGGCGGGGGTCGCCCCCGCTGCCCAGGAATTGCTGCCAGGTGGGAACGACACCCACTGGGCAGCTGGCAGCGGAGACCTCTGGGTTGGTGGGACGGTGCAGGACACCCCTGCTGCGGTGGCCGGCTGCTTTTCTTTCTAAATACCACTCTTTTCGTTTCTGTTTGGTTTTGGTCTAGTTTTTACTTAATTTTCCCACCCCAGCCCGTAGGACTTTAAAGCTTTTGAAATGTGGTTATTTGTTTTCCACCCACTAGACCTTGAGGCTCTTCATGCAGTTTTCCTTTGGCTGCTTAACATTTCGTTGCCTCCACACTTAATGCTTGAGGTCAGATTTTCCTGGCTGAACGTGACCTTGAACCTGTTTTCTGTCTACACTCCCTAGATGGATGCATCCTGCATCATGGACTCTTCCATCTAAACGTCCTGAGCCCCCAAATATCCGCTCCTGGCCCCTCTGAACGCTAGATCCAGGACCCAGCAGCCTGCCGCGCCCCTCCCTGGGTGCGTCTGAGGCAATGCTCCCGGCAAAGCCCCATAACCCCTACCCTGCTTCTGTGCCTTGTAATCCTCCCCAGGTGCAAGAATACCTTCTTCCAGTTGCCCTGGCCTAGATGTCCGTCTCGACTGTGTTGGCATAGCTTCAAAATGTGCTCAGAGCAGTTACAATTCTCTTGCTCTTGCTGTCACAAGCAGCCGGTCCAGACCACCACCTTGGGTGCCTGTGTTATTTCAGCAACCTTCTAATTGGTTCCTTGGTCTTCCCTTCTCCCACTTGAGCATAGTGGGAACTGGTTTCCCCTTCTCTGTTATTTTATGTGAATAGTTTTTAAAAGAAAAATATGAATGTTATGCTTTCCATAAATAAAAATAGTACATATCTTGAGAATTGCAGGTTTTAAACCAAGTAGACAAAACTAAATACTGCACTATTTACCAAGCTACAAACTGAAAAAAGTCTTTTAGCTTTATTTCCCCTTTGCGGAGCTTGCATGACAGGAATAGAGTCCAGGGGTCCTCTGTAACTGTACTACACCCCCTCAGGCAGACACACCCCTCTTATTTTGGGACAGGCCCTCACTAAATTGCCCAGGAGTGACTCTTTCAGTCATCCTCTCTCAGCCTCCCAGTCTGCTGGGATTACAGGCACGAAGCACATTACCCAGCTATCCTTCAGCCTTCTTAGGTATAAATCTGACATCTGACAGTGTCCCTGGAGCAGAGCTGTGGCAAGCCTTTTCAAATAGATTGTATGGAAGGACAGAAGTGTCCAAGTGAGGGAGGAGTCATTTAGGAATTGAAGCATTGCTCCCTGCTCCTTACTTTTAAAGAAGCACCAAAAGAGGTTAAGTGAAATGGTGATGAATTACCATCCCTATCCTGACGATTTCCACAGTAAATACCCAGGTGCTGTCACAGTGACACAGTGGTGCATGGAACAAGTCTCCACCTTGAGAGGACAGATAGACCCTAGTCAGTCTCTTAAACCCAGCCCCTGTTTATTTTCCATCAAGCAAAACCCCACATTGCTGCAGTTTTCTGGGGGCCTAGAGGAGGTTGCAGATCATAAACTGCTACTTCTATTTGACCATCTCGCCACCATTCCTCTTTTTACTCTCATTTACAAATAAATCAAGCTGTCGGGTGGGGAAACTCTCAGTCTCCAGCTACCAAGACTCTAAAGCCCTGCCAAGCCATTTTGTCTCCCTGCCATCAAAGGACTCTTCCCTGTCTAGGCTTTGGGCCCTGTCCCTTCCCACTGGTCAGATGTCCTTCATTGCCAGATGTCCATTCTCTCACAGTCCTTCATAGCTGGCTCTTCCATGGTATTTTATTGTGTCCAGTATCTCATCACAGAAGACAGAGAAACAAATCTCCCTCAACCCCACATTCTCCTGTAGGTTCCAGTCTCTGCCCCATCCCACATACCCTGTGACATGCCAGCCTTGTACAGAATTCCCATATTCAATTCCTCTGTTTCGTGTCCCTCACTCCTGTAGCCACTCTTGTCCTCTTCTGACTCCTTGTCTGTCTAAAACAGAAAACACTCCTAGGAAGTTCCTAGGCTCTATCTAGCTCAGTCATTCTTGACTCCCAGCTTTGTTCCTCAGTGAGACCCCATATATCCAGCTAGCTGAGTGGCATTGTTTCTTCTTTCTTTTACAGTGGGTTTGGTATGGAATCTCACTACATAGCTCATGTAGTGGTTCTATTTTTAGCCTCCCCAGTGCTAGCATTAGAGGTGTATGTCACCACATCCCAACTCAGTGACCAGCTCAGCACTCGAAACAAGCCTTCTATCTCAGCCTCCCCAGTGCTGATCCCTTGTGGACCTTCCTGATCCAACTAACACACCTCCATTGGGTCATCTAAAATTGCTGGTCCTTGTCACAGCCGCAGGCATGTCAGTCTCCTGTGCCCTGTGTTTGCCATGTTTTTTCTCCTATCCCTCCTCTCCTTCCTGCCCAGTACCAGTGACCCTCTTATCACTACTGGGCAGTACCTCTACAGAATGACTTCCCATATCCACAAGGCCCACAGTCGCCCACCCATGGGTAGGAAGAAGTAGTGGAACCTTTAAGAGGTGAGGCTACAGAGAGGTTTAGGCTTTTCAGGGCGTGGCCTTTAAGGGCAATGTGGGAACTTAGTGTTTTTTCTTTCAATTCCACTTCCAAACACTTAGAATGGTCACTGTTGTGATGAGCATATTATCATCAGGTATTATCAGCAGGTAAAGGCCTCCAAAACAGAAAGCCATCTGTTGCACATCATTATATTCTGTACCTCACACAGTTCCTGGATATGCATGGTAAAAAGAACTCCAATGTGTGTTGAAAGAATGAATAAAATGAACATGTAATGTGTAATGGATGATAGATGTCAGATATTTTAGTACAATTCTATTGAAATAAAATGAATTTAGAAGAAATCAGATAAACACTGAAAGTTTTTTTAATGTGACAGCTATAAATAGGTCTTCTCTATCCTGATTTGAAGTCCTCCCTAGAACCCATTAAATTTTTCATTTACCAAATACATTGTGCTTGCCACCAAGTGACAGCAGTAGAGAGACACATCCCCTTAGCTAAAAGTGCTTCCTTACAGTGTCATCTGCTAATGAGCTCAAGCTTATTATCTGTTATGGTTTATGTCTAGTTGTTCCCCCAAAGCCTCATGCAATCATGGGGTGGGGACTTCTAGAGTTTGAGACTTGATCCATGACCCACTGGGATTATGTGATTTAGTACTGATGAGATTATGGATCTAAGTACTGCTGGGAATTATAGGTGTGGCCTGAAGTGGACAGGCTAAGGCAGAGAGCCTGAATTAATTTAAAGAGAGACAGAGAGACAGACTCATGCTGTTGCTCTGCTGTCCTGTTTGGTTGGCTACCTCTGTCACCATTTTCTTGCTATTCTGCTGCCATGAACTGGATGCTCTCTGCCCTGTTCCACTCAGCCTTGGGCCAGCCACATATGGACTGAAACCTCCACAAATTGTGAGCTAAATAAACCTTTCCTTCCTTCATTTTGAGTGTCGGGTATTTGTCCCAGCAATGAGTAAAAAGTAACTAAGACATTGTCAAAAATAATAACAGTGTATAAAATTATTAAATGGCCAAAACCCACATAGCTGGTCCATAATTGTGTAAAGTTTGAACATTATACATTTTCAAATACAGCTTGAAATTTCTGCTATAGTTTGATTGGTTTGTTGATTGATTGATTGATTCACTTGTGGGTTTTGTATTGGACTGAACCTTGGACATCACTGAGAAACCAACTAATTTCTTATCTTACTCAGTTCAGGCCAGAAAGCAGGTTCCATTGGCAGAGCTGACAACCAAACCCCAAAATCTTACCTCTCTTCTTAATCTTTATTAACTCTTCTATCAATATTCAGAGTAACTAGATTGCAGAAGCAAAAGATTGGGATACACTCTTTGGAGTACAAACACTGCTCACCTTGACTACAGAACACCATATTTACAAGCTAAGGCAAGAGCGGTTCTGATCCCTTCACATTCTGCCTGACTGTGCTGAGGAGCTTGTATTTTTAAGTGGCTTGGACATTCCTGTAAGGAGATCCTGCACCTATGGCTGGCTGATGTTTTCCCTGAGCTCATTCACTGGCATACCTGACATCTGCCAGTGCCCCTACTGCCAATGATGTAGCTTTGACACCTTGTTCCAGCAGGGGTCTTCCATACTCCTCAAAGGCTCCCTGTCTTGTCTTTGCATTTGAGTAGTATTTTGAGAAGAGATAGTCTGGTATTATGGCAGGGCCTGCTCCTTCCCCACTTCCACTCTGTGATGGTTAGCATCCATTGACAACTGCCTTTCTCAGTTTCCTCTGTGGAAGTTGTTTATTCCTTATTATATGTCCACCACTCCAGTGCATATAAACCCCAATGGTTTATCCAGTGGTTTATTCATATATTTTGATTCTCATTTATTCATTTTTCTCTTTTTAGTTTATTGTTACATTTTAGGTATACATAATGATCACATTCATCACAGGGAATTGTACCTGGACATGGTATGTCTTGATTCTTTTTTCCCCTTTCCTCTACCCTCCCTACAATCCCTCTTCACCTCTTATTTACAAAATAGGTTTTGTATCTGTGTTTTCTTTTTTTCTCATTTATTCCTCCATTTCAGTATGGACTCGAGCCTTGGTTTTAGTCTGTGAGTCAGACTTCATCCTTGCCTGTGATACTCAAATTGTCTTGCACTTGGCCAGCAAGAGTTCCTTTAAGATTTCTCCTGCGTCTCTTGCTGTAACCCAGTCATGTGCTGTGCTGCCCTGGGCTGGGATCCCTATCTTAATTTCCAAGGAACCCTGATTCCTTGCTACGAAGAATGGTATTTAAGAAGAAATTGCTCAGTGTGTTCATTTTCACTAAAGTGTCAGTGTTGCAGAAAGTTGGGTTGGGGGAACACACACAAATTATATCTGCTGTACATGGATCCTTGTGTGTGCCTGATGACATATCTGCATCTGTGTGTGCACTTAACACAGTCTGTCCAGTGCTCATCCATCTCCTCAGAGTCCTTTTCTCTGTCCCCCTTCTTAGGTAAGAAAATTCCTTTCAGGTAGTAAGAAGCTTTACTCTTGTGATTCTAAATATACTTACTTACTTTTCCAGTTAACTTTATTTCCTCATTTCCCAGCCTCACTAGCTACCTGACACTTTTTGTCACCTTTATTTTTCCCTACCCTCAGCTGCCAGGTATTGTCCACCATTGCTTCCTGCTCCAGGGTGTGTGTGTGTGTGTGTGTGTGTGTGTGTGTGTGTGTGTGAAACAGACAGAGACAGCAGAGAGAAAGAGACACACACACACACACACAGAGAAAGAGAGAGAGAGAGAGAGAGAGAGAGAGAGAACATCTCCATCATGAGTCATAACTGGCTCTGTTCTCTGACTGGCTTCACTACCCCCAGGGTTGGTCACATTTTTCCTAGTTATAACCCAGATGGAATAAAACAGGGAAGAATTTAAAAGCAGTAGAGAATTTTCCCACAGCATTCAAACTCACCCTCTATCTTCTTGAAATTTTAGTAGTTCACTAGCCTGCTTTTGGTCAGCTATTTGGGAGGCAGGAGCAGGAAGGGTGATACATAGCCACAGAGTAATTTAGGGTGGGGACCACAATTGTTACCATTTGAAAGAAAGCATCCATTTGAGTTAATTACAACTTCACTACAGAATACAGTACTTTCTTTAAAAATTAGGATTTTCTGATTTTGATAATAGCCAAGAATCTGGTAAGCCACCAGACTGATTGTGAGACCAGTGTCAGTGCTCAGAAAGTAAGAATAGTGTCCACTGGCACAATCTGTAAGGTCTTCCACTGGTTATTTTTGTTGCTTTGTAGACAAGTGAGATACAGTCCACAGTGTTTATTCTGCTCTTCAATGGAAAGAAAGAAAAGGCAGGTGAACCATGGACATTTTGTGCAGCCTGAAATATTTTTGAAAACACTACTCTGTATAACTCCTTCAAATCTTTCCCTTTTAATTTTTATAATATTATTTTTCAAGAGAATTTAAAATAATAAAAAATTAGAAATGAAAGGAATTGAACAGTGATTGTTATAATGCACGTTGTTGTCTTCAGATTAGTTGTTCAGATTACTAGATAAGCAAAATTTATCAAAACATTTAAAAGAAAAGAAAATTTTAGCATTAATTGTTGCTTTTAATAGACCAATAGAAATCAGGAATACAATTATCCAAGCTATCCTATGTATACATACATAATCTTCTCTTCCTTTCTTTTCTCCTTTCCCTCATCCCAGTTGTTCCCTCCCTTTGAACAGTTTCTCTTTCACAGTATCCAAAACTGGCATTCTACATAGGTCTAAAACCACACCCAGGTCTATCACCATGCACTAAACTAAGGTCAAAATAGATCAAAGATTTAAATATTAAAACATAAATCTACTGGAGGAGAAATTGGGTAGAATTGTGAAGACCTAGGTGATAGGCAGAGAGTTAACGAACAGAAACCAAATTGCATAGGAAATATTTCAAAGAATCAACAACTGGGATCACCTCTTATTGAAATGTTCTTACACATCAAAAGAAATAACCAAGAGAGTTAAAAACGAAAACACAGATTGGGGGGAAAAATTTAGCCAACTGTCCTCAGACAAAGGACTTCTATCTAGAACATATAAAGAATTTTAAAAACTCCTTCAAGTCTTATTTCAGCATCACTGGTGGATAATTCAAGAATTTCCCACTTAGTCACCAGTAGCTGATAGAGCAAAGGCCACAGTGTGTGAAGTGTGCCACTATCCATATTGCAAAGGAATGTGTACAATGTAAATCAATGTGGGTTCACAACTTCTTTTGTATAAATATGTGTCTCTGCTAAATGGCAACATTTTCCTTTTGTAAGGTAATGTTTTCCTTCCATAAAATCATTTTAGGTTTTTTGAAATACATTCTTTCAGAAGGGATCAAAACATATATATGTATATGCTACTGCCAAGAATAAAATGTGGTTTTACTTCAGTTTGCTGATAATGTGTCTCACACTCAGCTTCCTGAAAAACACTGGAGCTTCCACAGTGCCAGGTGAACCCAAACAAACCTATGCTCAGGTCACATAGGTAGCAATTATAGGGTAATTACAGGAATTCCAGAATTGTAAGAATGTTCCAGCTCTGTGATGGCTATAATTTATGTTAAGTTCAAGGTCAGATGTTCCTCAAGTTACAGTGGAGTTAGGTTCCAATAAACCCATTGTCAAAAAAATGCATTTAATTCACTCAACCTACAGAACATTTTGGTTGACTCTTGTCTACCTTAAATGCACTCAATCCATACACTAACCCCCAGCTGGGTAGTGTGACAGTTAAACCTGATTGCCAACTTGACTGGAACCAAGCATCATGGCACACACCTATAATCCCAGAACTCAGGAAGACCAAAGCAGGAGGATGGAAAGTTCAAGTCCTATCTGAGCAACTTAATAGCTTAATGAGACTATCTCAAAATTTAAAAAAAAATAAAATTAGAAAAAGGAGAGTGATATACATCAACTCAGAAGCCCTGGATTTAATTCCCAATATTGGAAAAAAGAGAGACTCCTGGAGAGGTGATTGGACATGGGGCTGATGTTCTTACCTGTGGATTCATTCATTGATGTCACAGCTAGATGTGATATGAGGAGGGAGGCCCAGCTCCAGGCAGGTCACAGGGGAGATGGAGACTTTGGGGGGTATGCCTCTTGCTGATGCTCTTCCTGGTTAAGTGACCAGCTGTGCTCCACACACCTATCCACCGTTCATTCTGCGTTGGGCCCAGGTAAATAATTGTGGACTGAAACCTCTGAAGCCATGAACCAAATAAACCATTTCCTCTTCTCTCAGTTGCATACATCAGGTAACGTGTCCCAGCACCAAGAAATCTGACTAATACAGGCAAAATCACATAACAAAGCCTGTTTTATAATAAAGGTTTGAATATGTCATACAGTTTATGGAATACTTGTCCCCAAAAAGAAAATTTCTAATGACACTGTGTGCCCTGGGACACCTTTTGCTTATGCCATGATTGCTTGGTTGACTGAGAGTTGCAGCTGGCTACTCAGTGTCAGGGCATTGTGTCACACTGCATAGCACTACCCCAGGGAAAGATGGAAATTCAAAATCCAGTTTATACTGAATGTGCATCTTATACACAGCATCCTAAAGCCAAAAGATTGCAAGTTGAACTACTGGAGGCTAGTGACTATAACTATTCAGGAAGTTGAACCATCCTACTAAGATCCATCTGAGCTCATTGTCTATGCCTGCATAATAATTACCTCAAAAATTAACAACTTCATCCAGACTGAGCTCAGTGTGGTGAGCTAGCACTCTGGGAGCTAAAGCAAGAGGACCATAAGTTAAAGTTCATTCTGGGCAGCTTAGCAAGTTAGTGAAATGTTGTCTGAAAATAAGACATGAAAAAGGGCCAGAGAGGCAGCTCAATGCAAAGGCCTGTGGTTCAATAGGCAGTGATACGTACAAAGAGAGAGACAGAGAGAGAGAGAGAATGGCCACTCCTCAAACAAACACTTTGAGGGGCCCAGCAGGATGGCTCAGTGGTCTAAAGCGCCTGCTTAGGAAAGCTCGGGCGGCTGCAGGGACCACAGTTCGATCCCCGGCACCACATGCTGCACCAGCCCTGTCCTCAGGGCAGGCTGAGCCGGCCATGAAAATAAATAAACAAAATTTCTGAAACAAGAAAAAAATAATAAATAAATTAAATAAAATAAATTTTAAAAAACACTTTGATAAGTTCATAATCTGATTATAACTCATGGATTGAACATAGAGAAAACATGAAATTATGCTTACTTCAAAATTAAGGGGCTGGGGAGACAGCTCAGTAGAAAAAGTGCTTGCCTGGCAAGTGCAGTACACTGAATTCAATCCCTAGTACTACAAAAACAAAAAGCAAAAAAACAAAATTAAATAAATGAGCCGGGCGTGGTGGCACACGCCTGTAATCCCAGCACTTGGGAGGCTAAGGCAGGAGGATCAGTGTGAGTTCTAGACCAGACTGGGCTACAAAAGTGAGCTCAAGGACAGCCTAAACTGCACAGCAAGACCCTATCTCAAAAAGACAAAAAAAAAAAAAAATTAAGTAAATGTACCAACTAACCTAAATGAATTAAATTACTTGTTTAGTGTGCAACCCTACTTCTTCCATTTTTTTCTGCAAGACCCCTGTGGCCCCAGTGACTTCCTGGGGCTGGCTCAGTTCACACAGAGGTCTCTTTCTGGTTGTCACACTCATGCTACCTGCTGGATAACAACAGCAAACCTTCAGTGGACCTGGGCCAGGGCAGAGGCCCCTTTGGTCCAGGTATCTCTGAAGATGGCAGTCAACTTGGGCTTCGGCAATTTGAGGACTACACAGTGATGGTGGAGGACTCAAGCTTTGAGCTCAGTCACACAGTCACAGTTACCAAGCAGCGGACTTGTCCTCTGTGGCTGTCACCTGGAACCTCCACTTCATGCCCTGTGAGCCTCTCTGTGGACCACTTTCATCTTGCACTGACTTCTACCCATGTAAGCAAAGGAAGGAGAAGGTACACTGACTCATCTGAGGCAAGACATCCATGTCACCCCAAGGCCAGTCACTGAGAAGCAGCCTGCCTTGCCCAGTGTGTGTCCTTTCTGTGGTCCCAGAGGGACAAACCCAGTGTGGTCTTCACCTTTTACTTCATCCCTGGGATGTAGGGCTGCACCTGTCTTGTAGGGGAGAAAAGTGACTGCATATGGAGGAGCCACTTGTTGGTTTCCCCAGCTGAGCAGATCTTCAGTGACCCTGAACACCTGTGGCCAGCAGGGTGGTGCACACTTGCCTGTGGTCATGGCAGCTCAGCAGTGGCCAGTGGACAGCAGTGCCTAGGCCTTGGGCTCCTGCCTGCACACTGGCCAGATCAGTGTGTCTTATTTTTGTTAAGACAGCGTTTCGCCGGGCGTGGTGGCTCACGCCTGTAATCCCAGCACTTGGGAGGCTGAGGCAGGAGGATCGGTGCGAGTTCGAGACCAGCCTGGGCTACAAAAGTGAGCTCAGGACCAGCCTCAACTGCATAGCAAGACCCTGTCTCAAAAGGACAAAAAAAAAAAAAAAAAAAAAAAAAAAAAAAAAAAAAAAAAAGACAGCGTTTCACTGGCCTTGAACTCACTGTACAGTCCAGATTGGCCTAGAACTCACAGAGATCTTCTCACCTCAGCCTCCTGAATGCTGGAACAATGAGTATGTGCCACCATGTCTCGCTTGGCTTTCAGTAAATGACAACTTAGAGGGACAGGAAGCCTGAGTTTAACCAATTCCAAAACTGCCAACTATGTCTAATTATAAAACCTGGAACTTTGCAACTGAGTAGTCCAAAGGAGACAAGTACAGATTGTCTATAGACTAATCAATCAATCACTTTCTTTTTCTGTTTCTTCATTTATCTTATTAAATCCTGTTCTTTATCAACAACAGAGCCCAAGAACTCCATCCACACAGAGTGCTGCTCAACTCATGCACTGCTATTTGCACAAATAAACTCGAGTTCTTAACACACTTCTTTCTGTCTCTGTTTAATGTTTAGCACTCTTGATAACCAGGTCAATGGCCCTCTCCTCTTCCTGAGAGTCCCTCCCTCCCCACCCTTTCCTGAACTTGAACAGCACTGAAGTGGGGGGGGTGGGGCTCCAGGGCTTACACAGAAGATTCAGAGACAGAGAGTAAGGTGTCATTTGTCTGTTGTCCTTGTCATGCCTTGTGCTGTGCTCTAGGGTAAGACAGGGCTTTCCAGCTGGACATTCCCCAGAGGCCTCCAAGGACTCCCTCTTTTCCTTCTCAGTCTCAGTCTAGCTCTGGCTCATTCTGGCTCTGTCTCTGCTTCTCTCTCTCTGTCTCTCTTATCTTGCTACTTAGTTCAGACTGTCCTTGGACTCACTATATAGCTCAGGTTACCCTTAAACTCACAGCAGTCCTCCCGCCTCAGTTTCCTGAGTGCGGGGGTCACAGGTGTGTGCCACTACACCTGGCTTGGGGTCCTTCTTATGTGTGACTTCTTATTCCTCCTGTTTTAAATTCCCACTTTAGACAACTAGGAGGGCTTGTAGAAAGTACCAGAAGTTTGTGTCCTTTGAAATCTATTTCTAAACAAGGGTGTTTCTATTTATTAGCTGTCCTGAGCTCTGTCAGAGATACAAAGAGTGAATAAAATGCATGATGGATTTTAATATTTTTAATTTTATTACAGCAAAAGACACATGCCTTGTATCCCCTTCAGAATAGTCTCTCTTTCTCTGAATGCACACAACCTATCACTCTTGCTATTTTCTGCACAGTTTTAGAAGTCCTCTTTCCTTAGTGTCTTTAAGAAGTATGATTAAAAATACAGTAAGTGCTTCTGCCAACTGCTATCCAATGGAAAGGGCAGCTCATAAATAAAAACACGATGCTGTGTCCCGATCTACCATATTCATTGATCTGGCTCTGTGTGACTTCCAGCTCTTCCCCAAAGTCAAAATGCACAAGCAAAGCAAATGTTTTGAATTCATTCAGGACATGGGAGCAACCAGTACAGTGCAGCTAAAGACACTCAGGAAAGAGGATCCCACAGCTGTTGCAGAATGTGGCAAGGACAGTGGTATGATTACTGTATGTTGGAAATAACTGGGGGGGGCGGGGGCTGAGGCTTGAGGGTTGATGGCAATGTGTCTTTTATTGTACTCAATTTTTAAAATTTTTAATGCTCACTGTATTTGTCAATGACACCAAATAACTGTCCTATGAAACTTTGGAATCCAGGGGGTATATTTGCAAGCTAGCTGTCACCTTCTCTGCCAAATGATCCTCAGATCAAATGAAAAGTCAGGTCTACAACTGCACACTTAAATAGTTGCTTAGAGGAGAATCTATGTGAAACAAACAGAAAAGACACAGCTCACTGACTGGCCACACAGATTGTTTTGTTTAATCAGTACTTTCATATCACTGTCTAAATTAATATCAAGAAATATTTTTAAATAAAGTAGAAGTAAAATGCAGTAATTTTTTCCACTAAATTTAAGATCCTGTGCAGAAAAAATACTGGAGAATTATTTTACCAGACTCTAAAGCAACCAGAGAGAGTTACTTTGGGCAATAACTCAATGAACTAAAATGTCACTGATCTATAAATAATGACTACATGGCTGGGAAGATAGCTCAGCTGCATAAGCACCTGCCTGGTAAGCTCAGGGTCCCAAGTTTGATCCCTGGCACCACAAAAAAAAAAGTGTGATACCATGTGGGCCTTAACTTAGTTAAATTTTCAGGCAGCCTTTGGTTTCAAGCACCTTCAGTTGTAAACTATTATGTTCCTGACTAGAAATTAGAATCACACTGTCAAAGTTTATGTTTATCTTCACTGCTAAACATATTTCTTTGAAGTCCACTTTATTATAATTCAGTCCACAAATATGATATTTCACCTTGATAGCTAAATCTATAATATTTGACAAAAGCTTTGTTTTGATTTTTTCTAAGATCAGTATTTCTGAAAGTTTTGTTTTAGTATAGCTGAAAGTCTGATCATTTCTTTCTTAAAGAAATGTCATTTTCCACTTAGCATATTTCTTTCATGCAGCTGCTGGATGAGTTGTCTACAAACATACACAGGATGCTCAGAATCACTCCTCAGTAATTTTGTGTTTTATAATCAGTAGGAACCCATCATTTCTTTTGACTCTCTGACCCAGAATATCAAAAGCAATCCTGGGAAATAAAGGAAAGGCAGGAGGCAGCATAATCCCTGACCTGAAATTATACTATAAAGCTACTGTGATAAAATTACATGGTACTGGCATAGGGACAGACCTGAGGATCAATAGAATAGGTTACAAGATGCATACATAACTGTAAACACACTCAGCCACCTTATCTTTTATAAAAGCGACCAAACAGACTTACTGAAAGAAAGATAACCTCTTTAATAAAAAAAAAAAAAATGCTGGAAAAACTAGCACTCCATATGCCAAAGGGTAAAAATAGACCCATGCTACCACCATGCACAAAGCCACAGTCAAAATGGATCAAAGATTTAGATATTAAAGCAGAAACACTAAATCTTTTGGAGGAAAATTAGGTAAAAATCTTAAAGATAAAAGGATAGGTAGAGAGTTCATGAACAAAAACCAAAATGCATGGAAAATACTTCAAAGTAACAACTGGGATCTCATCTTTTTTAAAAGTTTCTGCACTTGAAATAGCAAAACCATACACTTATGTACACAGGATGAATTAGACATTGGTCTCAAGAACCTTCAAAAGGTTCAGCATATTGATTATAGCACAATGTAATGCTAAAATTATGTTTGGAATACATGTCACTCTTGTCTTTTTGATATGTACTGCTCCTGGTGTAAACTCAGTTACTGTCATTCTCTCAAGAATAGTTCTTGAA
>PVJA010047965.1:0-14415 GCA_004027025.1 Myocastor coypus | reverse complement strand
AGGGAAAGCAAGCAAGCAATAGAAATAATTTCTTGGAAGACAGAACAGGTTATAAAACACTTGAAGACATAAGTGTAAGCAAAGATTTTACAAACAGAACCCCAATTGCACAGAAAACATGAAGAAACAACTGGGATCACATTAAAAAGCTCAGCAAAAGAAATCAACAGAGTAAAGACACAACCCATAGAAAGAGAAAAATTCTTATCATTTATTCTTCAGAGGATTAATATATAGAATAAAGAGCTTAACAAAATAACCCCCTCCCAAATTTGATGACCCCAGTCCAAAAATAGGTATCTGAAATGAAGAGATTTCTCAGATCAAGAAGTAGAAACAGAAAATAAATACATGAACAAAGTTTCCATATCACTGATCATTGAAGAAATGCAGGTTAAAACAACACTAAGAATCCACCTCACGGGCCAGGGAGATAGCTCAGTGGAATAAGTGCTTGCCTGGCAAGCACAAGGTCCTAAATTCAATCATTCAATCCCTGGTACTGCAAAAAAATAAAATAAAATAAAATAAAAAAAATAAAAAGAATCCACCTCACTCCAGAAAGAAAGGTTATCATGAAGCAAGCAACCAGTAAGAAATGCTGATGAGTGGGGGAGGCGGGAAGGATGAACCCTTTCCACTGTTGCTAAGAACAGAAACTGGTATAGTCAGTATGGAAATCAGCCTGGATAGTGCTCAAAAACTTAAAACTAGAGGTTCCATTTGACCCAGGCATAGCTTTTCTAGGTATCTTCCCAAAAGAGTTAAAAGCATTGTACCCCAGAAACACACACATCCGTGTTTATAGCAGCTCAATTTGTAATAGCTAATCTTAGAAACAGCCCACATGCCCATCAATGGATAAGTGGATAAAATGTGGCATGTATATGCAGTAGAATAGTGCCATAAAATGG
Source organism: Myocastor coypus (assembly GCA_004027025.1). Lineage (NCBI taxonomy): Eukaryota > Metazoa > Chordata > Mammalia > Rodentia > Myocastoridae > Myocastor > Myocastor coypus. Next base: position 13,501 of record PVJA010047965.1, on the reverse strand, counting down.
ATACATGTGAGACAATTTTAGGAAAATGGATACATCTTGAGAATATAGTTTTCAGTAAAATAAATAAACTGAACATGCATTTAAATAATTCATTGTTTCTCTTGTGTGAAAACTGTAAAACATAAATGAGGACCAAAATGGAGGACAGACATTGGGAAGTAAGAAGAAAACATTCAGATGGGCAGGGGAACAAGAGAGGGAAGAGGAGAAAAGGAAGGAAGAAAACAGAGATTTAAGAAATTAAAAATGGAAGGAAAAACAACAGAAACAAAGTTCTGTAAATGGAGCAGTGAAGAAAGATTAAAGGAGGGAAATGGGGAAAAAAGAACTAAGAAATATTATATACAGGTACAAATTTCCTATGATGAATGTTATCATATATGTCAAAAATGTGCAATAAAATTAATTTCTAGAAAATGCTGGAAAACAAAACAGAATTTTAAGAAAAAATAAAATCTACAATTATACCTGGAAATTTCAATGTTCTACTTTTAATAATTTATAGAAAATCAGTAAAATTTTAGAAGATTGAAAAACTGTGAACCTATGTGATCTAAGTAGCATTTATAAAAGAACATTTTCAAAGATGGACCATGTTTTCTAACTATAAAATATGCCTCAGTAAGTTTAAAGGAATTTGTATCTGCTTTATATTGTAAATACACTAGTAATATGCAGTAAGCAAAGACAGAATAGAATACCAACTTGTAGAGGGAATATCTATAAATGTGTGGAGATGCAATTTGTTTGTCACAGTGACTTAGCAGCTCTACTAAGGAGAATTCAACATGCTAAATGTCCTAACCAGAATACCGAAATGCTCCCAAACTTCCCACATGAATTACTGAAAAAGTGTCCTAAAGCAACTAGATTCAAAATCTAGCTGAGAACCACGTGAAAATAAATCACAGTGGGTCAACTGCCCATCTGCTATACTACCTTAAACTAAAACAAAGTGTAATATACAAAACATTCAAAATATAATTCAAAATATAATATAAATTCAAAATATAATAATTTCCTCTGCGATGTGAACTGTGAATACTGTGCAGTGTTCCTTTTCACACATGGTGACAGCTGATTATAACCATCTCACCTTATGGGCAGCAAAGTTTGACTCATCTTTTTCCAGTGCCCTTTTTGCATATTCAAGGGCTTCATACACAAGAAGTTTCTTCTCCTCTTCTGAAGTCCTGCTAAGCTGAGCTCTATCACGTGATGCCCGTGCCAAACGCCACAGTAATTCTGCATCTTTACTAATTTTAAATGAAACAAAAAGCCACCAGTTATACTCACATGTAAAAATTGTTAAAGATCACACCACTGAAGAATGGCCTTTCCATTTGGTAGGACACAGAAAACAACACAGTATCAAAATTTATTTTCTCTCATTAAAAACTTATACTAAATCTTCCTAAAAACATTTAATATTTTTCATAAATACCAATTTTTCTATAACACCTAAAATACTGACTTCCTTAGAAAACTACCTATACATTCTATATACACTTGCCCTACAAACTCATCATTGCTTGAGGCTTAATTTTGATAGCATTGTACTTCATGTGGTTCACTGAACACTTGAGACATAGCAATAACACACACTCTGTAACAGAGTCATGATCTAAACATGAAACTACTAATCTCTAACCTCAAATACAACACTTGACACACCAGGGCTATATTAGGTATTTGTTAATGTATGTAATCTTAAATCCCATATTTCAATGGCATAGCATGATGTAGGGCTTATTTAAAGTAACAGTACTAAACTACTTGAAAAGCTACCATTTTATTATGTAAAAGAAAGAATGGTTAATAAATCAGTAACCACAAATGAGAAAAATATCTTCACAAAGTAACTTCAAATTACTTTTTATTCAGTCCCCATCTTTGTCAACTATGGTAGTGCACATCTGTAACTTAGGCTGAGGCAGGAAGAGTTTAAGGCCAAACTGAGCTACACAGTGCACTCAAGGCCAGCCTCAACTACATATTGAGACTGTCGCAAAAAAGAAAAAAAAAAAAGGTTATCTTTAAACCAACTTTTTTTTTTTTTTTTTTTTCCCCCTGCAGAACTAGGGATTGAACTCAGGACTTGGCACTTGCCAGGCAGGCATTTTTGCCTCTGAGCTATCTCCCTGGCCCTTACTGTTTTTTGTTTGTTTGTTTGTTTGTTTGTTTTTTAAACTAAACCAGTCATAGTGGAATATACTTGTGATTCTAGTATGCAAATGGCTAAAGCAAAAGGATCACAAGTTGGGGTACCAGTCTGGGACATGGAGCAAGTTCATGAAAAGCTAGGTTGGAATAGTATATTTATTATTAATATATATAGATTACTTTTTAAATTATCACTGAAATGGATATGCAAAACAGTCACTTCACATTTCTATAGGTGGAATGGAAAAAAAAGATTGATACTGTAGATACTGAGGCAGCAAACTGATATATCTTAGGGAAAAAGCTAATGTTGGAATCAAAGATAGGTAAAACTGACTCAGAATTTTTAGTTTGGGGAGATTAGTTACCTGGATTAGTAGGTTACTTGTAAAGTGGCAGAAATGATGCAATACGTAGAGTATTATTTATTCCTTATTATTATAATTTTTTGTTTTATATAATTTTTACAGTTTTAAATTTTTATGAGATTTTGTTTAACTTTTCCTTACAATTCTGTCTAGTTTTTCCAGGACTTCCTAGAAATTAATTTGAGTGTACATTTTTGACACATAATGATCACATCCACTATACTAATCCCATTTAGTCCTATTCAACTTACAAGGTAAACCTTTCTATCTCCACCCTCCAAAAATGAGTACACACTAACACTCTAGATTAAATATGTAGTCTAGTAAGAAAAATTTTAAAAGGAGGCACTCTCATTTTTCAGAAAAACTGTATTTCTAAACAGTTATCTTTAAATGGTGACATGTTAAGTTAATCCAAGCCCTCAAGGAATTACTTTACCAGAAAAAAAAAAGACACACAATATATAAGGTGTGAATAAAATACATGGCAAGTTACAGTAAAACAGTCATTAATCCCTCTTAAAATACTCCCCTTCACTTACATCATCATTTATCACTTTATGAAACAGTTCTACAAGTTCTTTTTTGTATCTTTACTTTGCATAATTTTTTTTTTCTTTTTTTTCAGGGCTGGGGTTTGAACTCACGGCCTTGCACTTGCCAGACAAGTGCTTATTCTACTGAGCTATCCCCTAGCCCATACATGGCATAATTAAAAAAATACAGTGAATGCTCCTGCAGAGTGCCATCCAAGAGAAATGCCAGATAGCCAACATTAGGGTGCATTATCATCTATCTTATTCACCAGATCTGGCTGGCACTGTGTGACTTCTGGCTCTGTGCCAAAATCAGTGAACATGAAAAATAATTATTGTGAATGGATTCAAGACATGAAGTCATCATGACATCGAGGCAGCCAAGACAGTGCAACTAATGCCCCAAGGAGGACTTCCACAAAGTGGCAAGTGTATTCAAAGTTGGGGAGTATTTTGAGAGGGCATGATACACATGTGTCTTTTTTTTTTTTTTTTTTTCCTTGAATTTAGGACAGGGTCTACAGGGTCTCACTATATAGACCAGACTCACAGTGATTCTCCTGTTTTCAGCCTCCCAAGGGCTGGGTTTATAAGCACGCCACCCACCCTGTCTCCATCACCATCTTAGCACATCCCAGGGATGGGGCCAGCACAGTATATTGGGGTCAAACCCTGGCTACCACACTCACAATGTGTCTTTTATTGTTTTTTAATTTATGTATTCACTGCATTTTTTTAATCATACCTTGCACATAGGTGAAGTAAATACATATTTCAAAGCAAAATGGAAAACTTTAAAAAAAAACCCAAGACCTGGTCTATTACACATTGCCTACCTTTCCTTGTATTGAGTTAGTAACTGATAAAGTTTCTCTGTTTCTCCACTTTCATATAGGTAGTCAGCTTGCTGAAGAATCTCTTCAACTTCCAAAATTGTAAAAGAAAAAAAGACAAAAGTAGGTCTTCCTAAGTCAAAGTGCTATAATTTTAGGACAACATATAAACAGTTGTATATAAAAGCTAGCAAAATCAGTCATAGAAACTACATAAAAGGTAAAACACTGTGAAGAATGTAGATAAACTATGGTAGAAATAAAAATAAAACTGTAATAATAAATGACTTACTAAAACCATGGAAAATAAAATTTGGGTCACTTACTCTGATACTGAAGTATAACATGTAAATTTTTTTTAAAAAGCATTTGATGTGTAAGAACTTATGGTACACATATCTCCATAATCTATGGAAGGAGAAATGTGTAAAACATAGAAAAGCTGGAAAAGGAGGCAGATTCTCTCCTTAGGCCTCTAGAAAGTAACACAGCCCTTTCCAACACCTTGATATTAGCCCCATAAGAACCATTTTGGACTTTTGAACTACAGAAAAAATAAAATTAAAAATCTGATTTAAACCACTGCTTGTTATAGCAGTGACAACAAGAAAAACACTAAAAATATTAAAGACACCAATACAGTATATTTGAAAGTGTACAGTGTGTAAAGTTATTTTTATTATTCTCCAACTCTTTAAAAACTAATTACTGCATTTAACAGGAATTCTACCTGTTTTTAACCCATGTAATCTTTAAATTTATAGAAATTTAGTAAATAAGCTAAATCCTTTTTGTGTATATTATACTATGCCCTCTCAAATCACTTACCTCCAGTTTTCTTATTATACATTAAATAAAATATAGCATCAAGTCCTTAAAATATATAGTATTTAATATAGTATGTATATGCATGTAATTTAGAATTGTCTTTATGTGTACATTTATTTTTATATGTTAGAGGAAGTGATCCTATTTTTAGACAGCATTAGTTAAAATGAAAAGCATTAGCATATGGTAAGAAAAGAGCAACAATTTCTATCTACAATAAATATAATCATACATTCTTTTCAACTGAATGGAATCCGCAAAGCAAGTACTATTACATCAGAGGTACTAAAACCACCTTGATACACAGCAGTTCTCAATTATATTTAAAAGAAAAAAAAAAAAAGATTGTGATGGAAAAACCAAATCAATAGGAAACTTACCATTTTTAGATAACAGTCTCAAATTATTCTTCCATAAAAGAAATTTTTCAAAAGCAATTGTTGCCAGGCATGGTGGTATATGCCTATAATCCCATCACTGGGGAGGGTGAGAGGCAGGTGGATCAGTGGGAGTTCGAGACCAGCCTGAGCTACAGAAGTGAACTCAAGGCCAGCTTGAACTGCATCGTGAGACCCTATCTCAAAAAGACAAAAAAAAAAAAAAAAAAAAAAAAAAAAAAAAAAAAAAAAAAAAAAAAAAAAAAAAAAAAAAAAAAAAATTTGCTTTTCTCCTGTTAGCTTTGCCTTTGTGATTAAAAAATGAAAATCATGAAGAAACACAAAGGGTTAAAACATAAATTGAAATTTCCAGGACAGTGAGATAGCTCAGCAGACAAAGTACCTGTTTAGGCAAAAAGAGGGACTGGGGTTCACCCCCCCAGCACCACACACCACCGCAGGCCTGGCACTGGATGTGCTGAGCCAGCCAACAAAACCAGGTATGGCAGTGCATGCCTGCCATTCTAGCGCTGGGGAACCAGAAAACAGGATGGTCACTACAAGGTCAAGCTGCATAGTGAGACTCTGTACCAAATACATAAAAATAAATAGAACTTCCAATTAAATTTTGGTTCTTTCTACAAGAAGCAAATTTGGCTAAACCAAATTTAATATTTAAAAACTTGGTAAAATTTAACATGTTAACTTATTACTATATCAAGTAAGTATGATGGAATTTTTCTTTCAAACCAGTTATCTGATATCTGATACCATACTTCACTCTGTAAATAAAATACTTCTATCTCGAAGTAGTAGGGCCTTTTCTTAACTTCTTAACCAAGAAAAGTGTGTGTCACCTTGGCACTAGAGAAATATCTACAAGAATCACAGGAAAAGTACCAAAAAAAAAAAAAAAAAAGCTCAAACATTAAACAAATAATATGAAGCATTAACACAAAACCATTGATGGAAGTCTGGCCTCTAGAAAAAAATTAAAATTAAACGCTGGCAAGAAGAGCAGAAAATAACCTGTACTATAAAAATGCCAATTTGACGGTCTATTCAAAAATGAAAATAAGTCTTCCAGAAGTTTGCCTTAAACTTACCTTTAGCTGTGGCGTGAACTACAGCAGCCTGAGAAATGATGTGGTATGTTTCAAAACCCAAATAAGACAAGGCTGAGAATAATAAGCCTCTCTTGAAAGTTCCTGGGTTTCCTATCACCTATGGAAAAGAATATGGTCAGATGTCAAACTTGGAAAACCTGAAGAGATTACTACATCAAGCAAAAACTATACTATTTGTCTTACTTCAAAGATATTTATCATAAAAATACTGGAAATTTAAAAATTGCTCCATCAAATCCATGAGCAAAATTATTTCAAATCTTATGAGGAGGCTGTATCTTAGAAAAAGATACCACCTAAAAATGGTAAAAAAAAAAACAGTCCTGGACTAGGGATGTACAACACAGGCAGTGCACTTACTTGCCTACTACACACAAGGCCCTGGCTCAATCCCCAGCACTGCAAAAATACATAAAACCAGTCACAGTAGTAATGCTTGATTGGAAGAGATGTGCAGAGACACGTGTATGATACATTATAATACAACTTTTTTCTTTAACATAGCATGAGTTCTCTTTACTCTCATCACATAAAAAAGCAAGCTATGCTATCTTTGAAAGACAAGCTGGGGCTGGGGAGATAGCTCAGTAGAATAACGGCTTGCCTGGCAAGCACAAGGATTTGAGTTCAATCCCCAGTTTTGGGAAGAAAAAAAAAAAAAAATGACAAGCTGCACTCCTTCTTAAAAACAAAGTTTGCTCTTGACTTCACATGTGCCTTAATCTCATTTGTTTTTACAGCAAAACTCCTTAGAAGTTTTCTATACTGTTTCTACTTCCTCTCTTCATCCCATCCTCTCTGGAACTCACACAAGTAATACTTTAAGCCTCACAACTTCACTGATGCCATTCTAGTCAGTGACCCAAGGATGCTGCTACAAGTTGAGTACCTCTTACTGAAAATGCTTTGGACAAAAGGGTTTCAGACGTCTGATTGTGGAATATTTGCACAAATAAAATGAGGTACCTCACAGGTGGGACCAAAGGATGAATATGAAATACATTCATGTTTCATATACACTTTACACATATAGCCTGCCAGTAATTTTACTACTTTTAGTGTGCCTATGTTTTTGACTGAGTCTGGTATAGAATTTTCCACTTACAATGCTCAGTAAGTTTCTGATTGTGAAGTGTTCTGAGTTTTAAATTTTCTCATTAAGGATACTCAATGTTCAGCCTCTATTTCCTGTGGTCAATTCTGAATTTTCATCTTATTTGATCTAGCAACAGCATTTGGCAGCTCATCACTGCTTTAAATGAGTCGATAGTTGACTTTTAAAAACAACTTAAGATATAATTTACACCCAATTAAAGATGTTTACAAATATGACAAACTATTAACATCACAATGAAAATAAATCAAACCCAAAAGTGCTTTCTGTCAGTGTTCCAAGGTAACCAGCATGACAAAATTGAACTTTGAAAGTTAGATTTTCTTTAGAGGTAACAGGTTCTCCAACTTCCTCCTTCCCAAGCCAAAACCAACACTCTCCTCTTCTAAACCCAGACTGGCTGCAGGACGTCAGGGACTACTTCCTTTGCACAGAAAAGGGAGACACTGGAAACCAATAAAGCCAACCTGGAGACATGTACTATGCCTATCCCATCTCCCTGCCCCCCTCCTCGTCTTAAACGACGTCTGCACATCTGTATAGGACGAGATAGAGACAGTGATCTGAGGCAAATGAGGCCCCTTCATCTCCCAAGAGCTAGCTTTTAATAAATTCTTTTCCTTTTCAAAATTCCTTTTCCTTTTCACTCAAATAAATGGATTCTGTTGACTCTGCCACTGGCACAGAGAGATCCTTTAAGTAACCAGTAACTGCACCACTTAACTATATTCTGCTACTGCCAAAACCCTTGTTTACTTTTGAAATAAAATGCTCCTGGATTTCCTCCTGCCTCTATGACTGCTCCTTCTCGTTTTCTTAGCTCATCTCCAGTATTTCAAGGCCCATATGTGTCCTGGGTCTCTTCTATTTACGTTTCATCTAAAGTCTTAGATACTATCAAGAAGCCAAAAACAGTATCTTTGCCTGGCCTCTCCTCTTAACTTTAGGATTATATACTCAACCTCTGTCTTCACATGAACTTTATTTGGCACCTTACAACAGCTCGACATGGTGGCTCATGCCTGTAATCATAACATTCTGAAGGCTGAGGCAGGAGGAGCCCACCACAAGTTGGTGGCCAGCCTGGGTTACATAGTGAGTTCAAAGCCAACCTAACTATACTGTGAGACCCTATTTCAAAAAAGTATGAAACATTCAGAACTCTATGATACCTCCAAGACCCTAATAATTTGTACAAACGTCTGAGGTTCCACGAATGCTGGGTTTATCATGTTCCTTCCCGGAAGCAAAATACAAGAGTATCAATTCCAAAATTACTTAGCAAGCCGGGTATAGTGGCGCACGCCTGTAATCCCAGCACTTGGGAGGTTGAGGCAGGAGGATCACTGTGAATTCAAGACCAGCCTGGGCTACAAAAGTGAGCTCAAAGCCAGCCGGGACTGCATAGCAAGACCCTGTCTCAAAAAGCCACAAAAAAAAAAAATTACTTAGCAAAACAAACACTTTGACCCCGCCTCTCTGTCTTTGACCTTGACCACTTGCCTGTCCTAGAAGATACCACAGGCTGTTTCTTGTTGGCGACAGCACCAGTGCAGAAAGTCTGCCTACAGCCACGTGAGGCATTCTGTGAGTCTTCAAAGACTAAAGCTTGACTTAGCCTTATTGGGAACGTTGAATAGAGGAGCCAAGTTAAATCATACGTGGACTCCTGACCAACAGAAACCATAAGATAATAAATGTCTGTTTTAAATAGTTTAAAAGATAGTTTCAAATAAAGAAACAGTTCAAATGAAACAGTTTATGCATCAATGCCGTTCCTAATCCCCTTCTCTTTTCAAGAATTAACAGTAGGCGGCAACCCCACAACAGAAATGTGAGATGTGAGACTACAATTCACCATCCCATCCTGACATTCTTCTTTAACACGGAGATAAAACAAGTAGCTCCAAGATAATTACAAAAGCAAAAACTTGAATAGTACAAAAATCTTCGATTCTGAGTCACAGAAATTTTTGGTCACAAAAGTAGCGAAGTTAATAGCTACAGCAACAGCTGTCACGGTTTCTGACACTGCTGAATGTGACATTTCCTAAAGGTCAAAGTTCCATCTCAGTCCTCTCACACCGGCAGGACAGGCGGGGGGCGGCTGCTGGGGAGACCACCCACTCCCTCCCCACCAAACCTCGCCCTCCGTCGCGTCCTTGGGGGCCTCCAGGAACCCCCGGCCTAGCTAGGTCCTGGCGGGGCTACAAAACGCAAACGGGGCCGCACGCACTCTTCAGAGGGTGCGGAGTCTTGACGGCGAGGTTACCTCGGAGCAGCGGAGAGGCCAGGGGCCGCACTGCCCACGGCTGCCCGGAGTCCTCGTAGGGAACCGAGGCCCCGGAGCCCCACGTCCCAAGCAAAGAAAACGCCACATTCGCGAGGCCAACGCCATAGCCTACGCTCGCACAGCTGACCTTCGGGGCCGTGAGGCCGCTACGGAGCTGCTCTGAGGGAAAACTAGCGTCAGTCTCCACAGACAAGCCTCCTTCCGGAAGTGCTTCTACCCGTCCCAAGCCTTCCTCCACAGCTTCCGGGGACGGGAAATGCCCGGATAGGTAGGCCGACGTGGGCCTTCGGCGCCTGCGCCTAGGGGACGCACCCTCTACTGGTGAATGCTAGCGTTCGGTCCCGGTTCCCTGGGTAACTTCCGTTGGCTAGGGAACAGATTGCTAGAAGAGAAAGTTTTGAAAAGAACGTAATATTGGTATATGATTTGTTCTCTGTAATTGTGCTGTGTCTCGTAAAATAGGGTGAATCTTGGCACCACAGGGGAGTCTTGGAAAAATTAAATTGTCCATGTAGGATTCAAGCTTTTTAGCCTACTCCCATCAGTCTCTCCAAATGCTGGGATTAGAGGTGCGTGCCACTGCATCTAGCTGTCTTGTTTCTGAAGTATGTTTTGAAATGTATATAGCTCTACTTGCCAGCTTCTTCTGAACATGAGCCTTTCCCCCTCACACGATCTAGGGAATTTTTACTTAAAAATTTTCATTTAGAAAGTGTTTAAATCCTTAGAAAATTTATCAGAATTACCATAAACTTTTCACTTAGATTCAGCCATTGCTAATTTTCTCAAATGTCTTTTATTCCTTTTTGCTTATATTTCATATAGTGTGCATATTATGACCCTTTATTTTTATTTTTATTTTTTTGCAGAAGATTAGGCAGAGTTTATTGCAAAGCAATATAGAAAGAAGTATGCCTCCAGGCCAGAAGGTGAGCAGAGTGAACTAGATATCTGGTTGAAAAATTTTAACATGGATTACAGGATTTATGATTCTTCACTCTCAGAAACAAAGACATTTTTATTGGTTTATAGCTGAATCTCATTGGTTTATAGCAGAATTTCTTTAGCAGTACTGACATTCGGAGCTACATAATCTTTTCTGTGGGAATATAGCTGTTTAATATCTTTCAAGTCTCTTTTTCTGCTTTTTTTTGCGGGGGGAGGGTCTACAGGGTGGTTTAGACTCATAGTGATCGGCCTGTTTACAGCCTCCCAGGAGCTGGGATTACAGGCATGCACGACTATGTGCACTTTCAATTGCTGTCTCAGCTCACCCCAGGGGCAGGGTGGGCCAGGGATTAAAGCCCTGGGCAGTGCACCTGCTTGCAGGCACTTAATCTGCTGAGCCATTTGGCCGGCCCTCTCAAGTCTCTAAGTACCAGCTATGCTTCCACTTATATGATAGCAAAAATTATCTCCAGACAGCAAAATACCCTGAGATAAAGAATTGCCTGATATAACAAAAACAAATGCAGGACCCTCTGCAAATTTTTGATCTCACATGAACCACCATTTTGTGTTTATTTAGTACCCTCGATTGAACCAAGGGTCTTGTACATGCTAGGCAGATATCTACCACTAAGTGCATCCCTAAAACCCTGCCCCCAAATTCTTAGTATAGTACATTCTAGGGAGCATACTTATGTTGAAAATTGTTTGTTGTTTCTTTGAAGGTAAATGTAGCTGACCTGGTCTTATATTTGATCTGGAAATTCTTTTGGATTTGCAATTGTTGAGATGAACTGACTTTCAGCATTCCTTGTTTTGAATATGATTATTTCCTTGTGATTTTTTATGATTCAATTTAAGTGATGCTTTCTTGGCAGGAATATTATGTGTTAGATCCTCTCCATGACCTCACATAATAGGTCTTCTGATGTGATGTTGTCTCATAATTAGGTGATAAAATTTTGAGCTTTGGTTTTGTTGTTATGGGGGTTGAAGTGAACAAAACAATATATTAAATGGTGATAGATGACAATGAGGAAGATTAAAAAAGGAAGGGACATGGGATTCACTTCTGTGGAGACATTATTATCTTTTTTTTTTTTTTCTGCCATGCTGGAGATTCAACCCAGTGCCTTATACATATGAGTACTGTAACAGTAATCTGCCTCCCTAGCCCTAACATTGCAATTTTAAATATGATGATGGTGGGAAAACGTTTCACTAAGGAGAACATTTGATTAAAGACCTAAGGTAGAGCTGATCCATGAGCATGTTCAGAGGCTAAGCATTTGTTGTAAAAGAAAAGTAAACTGCAATGGAAAGCCTGCTGTGGAAAGATGAGGAGCAATAAGTCTACCATAGATGAATCAAAGGAAGCAAGGAGACTGCTATGAGGTAAAGTCAGGGAGAATATGGAAGCCAGCTAGTGTAGAACCTGATAGGCAGTCATAAGAACTATGCTTTTCTCTGTGTTTGATTATAATGATCTGATTATTTTTTCCTGTCTCAGTTACTTTTCTCTCATTGCTGGGACAAAATACCCAACACCCAAAATTAAGGAAAAAAAGGTTAATCTAGCTCATAGTTAGTGGAAGTTTCAGTCCACATTCAGCTGGTTCCAAGGCAGAGTGACTCATGACAGAGAGCAGCAGTTTGTGGAGGCAGAAAAGAGCAAAACAGCCAAAGTCAGAGGAGGAGCAGTGGCTGTGCCAGCAGGGGCAAGCCTCTCTTCCTTCCTTATATTGCATTTAGTCGTGTCAGCCCCAGGGTAGCACTCACACTCATCATCCCAGCATTGGATCATGAAGTAATCACAAACTCTAGAAGCCTGCCCCAGTGACTACAGGAGGCTTTGAGGGGGCAACTAAACACAAACCATGGTACTTTCTTTTGTCTCTTTCTTTTTTCATTCATTCATTCATTCATTCATTCATTCTTTCTTTCTTTCTTTCTTCTTTTGTATCAGGAAAAAAACTCAGGACATTGTGCTTATCAGACAGGCATTGCGCCACTGAGCTGTCTCCCCAACCCATTCTAATTTATATTTTAACTGTACCCTTCAAGTGTTTTTGAGAATAAAGGAAGGAACTAGGCAAGCAGTTGCTGAGGAATTACAACAACCTAGGAGGAAATAGTGGTTCTTGGACTAGGTTCAAAGATCTGAATGATCAGAAGTAGGTATATTTTGAAGGTAGAGGTGACAGGGTAGCTGACTGACCATAGCAGGAAAGATGGGTGTAGGATATTACAGTGAAAGGTCAAAGATGGCCACCATGGGTTTTGCTGTCTGCCATTATTTCTCATAGAGAAGAATGAAGGAGGAATGGCTTTGAGAAGGAAAATCAGAATATCATAATTTGTATATATTAGATTTGAAATATGTATTAGGCAATTTCCAACTTCCAAAATGGCCCCCAGTGATCCTTTAGCCTGGGGATTTTCATCTTTTGGGGATTTTCCACCTACATTAATTCATGGCTCATGTTTTTTACTTGCAGAACCCTGAACAGGAGATAAAGAATGGATCCTGAGGCTAAGTATAAAAGTTTTGTAGCTGCTTCCTTGGTTATGGGAATTGTTTGTCTTGTGAAGATTCAGCATTCATGTACTGAGTAACATAACAGTACTGTGGAGAAGCCTCGTGGAGAGGAACTGAGATTTCCAACTGACAGTACACCTTTCCAGCCACATGAGGGAGCCCTGTACAGCCATTGCATAGCTGCGGCCCTGGCTAATACTTTACTAACACTAGCTGACTGAGCCACTCGTCCATTTCTGAACCTCTTTGAATAACTTCTATAGCTATGAGAGATAATAAGTGACCCTTCACTCTTTTATGTTTTATGCTACTAAACTTGATGTAACTTGTAGTTGTGATGTGTTAGTAATTGTTAACTAACCAATATCCAAGTGT
>PVJA010047964.1:0-14426 GCA_004027025.1 Myocastor coypus | reverse complement strand
AGAGAAGAGGAGAGGAGAGGAGAGGGAGACTTAGTTGCTTTCCTCTCATTACTGAAGCAAAATAGTTAAAGGTGAAAAGACTTATTCAGCTCATAGTTTGTGATGGTTCCAGTCTACAATCGGCTGGTTCCAAGGCAGCAGACAGGCAACTGCTCATGGCAGACAGAAGCCAGCAAAAGCGCTTTTCAGCCAGAACTTCCATCTTCCAATAATTTGTCAAAATGATTAACACAAAGGGCAAGAGGAGGGGAACGGGGTATATGTTCTCCAGGCCTTTTAGAAAACATGGGGTGGTTCCTTTGGCCACATACATGTGAATCTACAAAAAGGGTGACCTTGTAGACATCAAGGGAATGGCTACTGTGCAAAAAGGAATGCTTCACAAATGTTACCATGGCAAAACAGGGTCTACAATGTTACCCAGCACGCTGTTGGCATTGTTGCAAACAAGCAAGTTAAGGGCAAGATACTTGCCAAGAGGATTAATGTACGTATTGAGCATATAAAACATTCAAAAAGTCATGGTAGCTTCCTGAAACGTGTCAAGGAAAATGATCAGAAAAAGAAAGAAGCTAAAGAGAAAGGTACTTGGGTTCAACTGAAGCGCCAGCCTGCCCCTCCCAGAGAAGCGCACTTTGTGAGGACCAATGGGAAGGAACCTGAGTTGTTGGAACCTATTCCCTATGAATTCATGGCATAAACTGGGATGTAGCTCTGCCATTCACCACCTAATTGACAGTTTAAGTGTTCTAGGTCCTGTATAAAAATAAAATTGCCCTGTGTTGTAAGGGTGACTTTCTTAGTTGAAGAGGTATGTGGTGCCTTCTTATCTCAAAAATATCTCAGCGGATTTTTGCTGTAGTGAGTAATTGTGTCTGGTCTTTACTCTTCAGTGTTTTCTTGCCAAAAAGTATTGCTGAGGTATTGTGCAGGTGTCTACCCAAATATTTATAAAATATTTATATTGGCTTGAAGATCTTGTAAATAACCATTGGGAAAAGGTGTATCCAAATAAATGAAAGTCACTTCAGAAACAAATATAAGTCCATTTCAGTTAAACAAATTGTTTAAAGCACCAAAAAAAAAAAAAAAAGCCACCAAAAGCAACAAGGGAGGTTAATAGCATTGCCTATTTATTTATTTATTTATTTATTTATTTATATTTGAGACAGGGTCTCACTATGCAATTCAGGATGGCCTGGAACTCACAGGGATTCTCCTGTGTCAGCCTCCTTAGTGCTGGGTTTATAAGCATGTGCCACCATGCCCAGCCTCTCTACCCCTTTATGCTCTATCTAGGATGGATTTAATAATCCTGTTCACAATCCTGGCATTGCACCATGAATCAGTCACACACTGTAGAAAAAGTTCCACCTCTGAAAAAGTTCACCTAAGATCACATGAGGATTTCAAGGAACATCTAGACACTCGACATATGGGAGGCAGGGGGAAGAGATGCTTTAAAGTGCTCCCTTTAAAATGAAACAACCATAAAATACTTTTTTTTTTTTTTTTTGAGACAGGGTCTCGCTGTGCAGTTGAGGCTGGCCTTGAGCTCACTTTTGTAGCCCAGGCTGGTCTCGAACTCTCACCAATCCTCCTGCCTCAGCCTCCCAAGTGCTGGGATTACAGGCGTGCACCACCACGCCCGGCTAAAATACTTTGAAAGAGACTGATCTAGGAGGCATGGCCTGGCAGTGCTGGCTGGAGAGCTGCATCGGACCTGTCAATTACCAGATCCCAACCAGGTATGGTGTCAGAGTAGTCGGGAGGGGAGCCTGACACAGGAGTTCAAGCCCAGCCCAGGCTATAGAATGAGTTCAAGCCAGCCTATACTGTTTATCAAAACCCTGTCTCAAAAAGACAAAAAAATAATAATAAACATCCCAGGACAAGGCCAGAGTCCTACATGTAGAGCTTCTCATGGCGTCCCTCAGTATGGGACAGTGTAGAGGAGACCAGAGACCAGGAGGTGCTACCATGACTTTGCATGGCCAATCCTGGGTCTCCTAGACTGGGCACTACTTTATTTTTTCTCTTTCCCCCTTTTTTTTTTTTGGTATGGCCCATGTTTGCTCCACAGGGAGCAAACTGATTCTTCCCTCGCTTCTTCACCCCTCATTTTTCAAACAAACTTTTGACACTGTTTTTGTCCTATTCAATTCTTTGTTCTAGAAAAGAAGGTTGATTGGCAGACCATTTTTAAAGGAATTATGCAACAAGACCATTTAGATAACCTATTTTATTATGCTCTTATAACTGTTCTGCTTGACTCTATTTGTCATTATTGTCTTGTTGCCTTGCTACAGGCTCACACTGTGTAGCCCAGGCTGGCCTCATATGTGCCACTCTGTTGTATCAGCCTCTGAGAGGGCTGTGCTTACAGGCATGTGCTACCACACTGCGCCTTGTTTCCTCTTTTTCTTTTTCCTTTTTTTGAGTCCAGAGTCTTTTCACCAAACAACATCCACATCCTCAGCCCATTTTTTGTTTGGAGACAGCGTCTCCCTAAGTCACTAAATTAGACTCCAACTTCCAAAGTATGGGGGGTATCTAAGTAATTATTATTGTTAATTTCTCACTGTGCCGAATGTACAAATTAAGCTTTGTCCTTGATATTTATGTATAAGAAAACATAGTAATATGTGGGACTAATTATCAGGCATATACTGGGATTTGGGGTGGTGTCCCTCAGGTTGGGAGTATAGAGGTTCAGGGACTAACAACTGCATCTTTTCCTTTGGACCTGGCTCTGGGAGCCAACATGGGCAGACTGAAATCCATCCCCCAAGGAGCTTGTGCTCCTCCCAAGATTCTAATCTTAAAGAAAAGATTATGCAAAAAATATTCTGAATCATTTTGGCCAAAACGTGACACAGTCACAGGTTGAACTTAACTGCACTCTTCCTGGAAGACTAGCTCTGAGTGTCTCCACCAGTCTCATCTGTCACCCTGCGCCTCTGAACCTGGGAGCTGTGGAAACTGGGAAAGAAAAAGGGCTTCTCCCACAACCATCTCAGTCACAGCAAAATCCCTCCACTCCAGATGGACCCAGGAAAAGAAAGAGCAAACCAGAATATAGTGTAGTTATTTTACTCATGAGGAAACTAAGGTTTAGGAAGACTAAACATCAGGAAGTCACATATCCAGTAAAAGGTCAAGCCCAGATTTCAACATGACATTCTTGGAAGTTTTAATCTTTTTTATTATGTTGTGTTGCCTCACAAACATAGTTACTGCCTTCCACTGCTACTTAGATAGTCCCATAGTTTGGATCTGAAATGGCCATAGAGGTCCAGGTATCAGAGGCTTTTTCTGTCCCAGTTTCCACAGCTCTCAGGTTCAGAGACAGAGGATGACAGACATGACCAATAGAGACACTCAGAGTTAGTTTTCTAGGAAGAGAGCAGTTAAGTTCATGTATCACAGGCTTGCCCCAAGGGTGACCTACTAGGACATGGTAGAACATGGAGGAGGTGGTCCTCAGCCTTATGGGACATGACTATTGAGCATGTACCCTTGAGAGGGTACTGGAACCTTGGCCACTGTTCCCTAGGTCTATCTCTGCCTCTCTCTCTGTCTCTGTTCTCTCTCTCTCTCTCTCTCTCTCTCTCTCTCTCTCTCTCTCTCTCTCGTCTTTTTTTTTGACAGGGTCTCACTATGCAGTTCAGGCTGGCCTTGAGCTCACTTTTGTAGCCCAGGCTGGTTTCGAATTTACACAGATCCTCCTGCCTCAGCCTCCCGAGTGCTGGGATTACAGGCATGCACCACTATGCCCAGCTCTCTCTCTCTCTCTCTCTCTCTCTCTCTCTCTCTCTCTCTCTTTCCATAACAAGGTAACAAGGTGAGCAGAAGTGCTTTGCCAGGCACTTCTACAACAGACCCCAAGATAATGGAGACAATCCATTATGATCTGGAAGCTCCAAAACTGTGAGCCAAAGAAATCTTTATAAGTTGATTATCCCAGCTATTTTATTACAGTGGTAGAAAGCTGATTAACACAGACAGGCAGGATTCTTGATTGAACAGTCCCAAAACTACAGTTTATAACCAGCCTCTGGTCTTTCCTTTCCCTACTCCTATTATCAGATACATAATTTAAATATTCACTTTGGAACACAATTCAAGGACTTTTTTTTTTTTTTCTTTGCTGGCTCAGGCTGCCTTAATAGCCTGTGGGCTAAAGCTTGTGGAGCCGGGGATCAAACCCACTCTCAACTCATCTGTTTCCAGCCAACTGATCTGGCTCCAGCTAGCCAATGCCTACATTTGGCTACAGAGGCCCTCCCTTAAGAGCTTTCTGTTTACGTTCCTATCCTGGCCAGAAGATATCATCTAATGCCCACTCAAAATGATGGTCAATAATTCCTTCTGAGTTCCACATTTTGGCTAAGGAAAAATTGGACTGTCAGCACCGACAAATGAGTTGTGCCCCGTGGGGCCTGCATAGATAGGACAGATCGAGCTCTAGAAAATTGGGCCCCTGAGAGCCTGTGGTCATTGCAAAGTTAGTGGCAAACCTGTGAATTTCCTGGTCAACAAAGGAACCAGACTCTCTTCTTCAAAAATTCCCTTTGTCAAAATGTTACTATCACTAGGGCAACTGGGACTCTTGCTTCTAGTCCCTTCTGCCAGGTGCAGACAGCCTAGAAGGACATCATCTTCACGCCAAGAAAGTCAAGCCTTACTCTTGTTTAATCCTGCATATTCCAGTTTGGTTGTTCCCCAAGAGCCAAAATAACACCTGCAACAGCCTGAGACACATAACCATAGTCCTAAAGTTCTGAAGCCATGCTCCCAGAGGTATTCTTTGGGCCTGACCATCAACCCTGCTGTCTCACCACAACCCCCATTCCTATCAGATGTCATAGAAAGCCCACCGGGCATCCAGCCACACAGCAGCCTGACGGATTGTTAATCACCTTGGGCAGGATCTCTGCGCTTTCAACAGTGCAGAAAAGATGCCTTCCTCTGCTTTCTAGCTGCTTCCTGAAGCTCCTTCAACTGGGAAACTGCTGAGACAAAATGCCAGCTCACTGGAGCTCAGTAGCCATAAGGGGCTAAAAATTCTCCCACCTTAGCTCCACACCTGTATCTTGTATGACAAGAAACCCATTCCAGTTGTCCAAATAAAACTACAAGGCTGGCTATCTGAAAGGCTCTTAGATTCAGCCCAAGCCAGAAAAGCTTTATTCTGTCCTGCCTGAGGCCCCTGAGTCTGACCTGCCTCTTCTTTACATTCATTAACTCCCAAGCTGCTCAGCCAGCCACACCACCACCACCTCCAGTTCTGTCTCCTGCACCACAGCCTCCTGCTAACACTGAAGAATGCTGCCATATGTTAGATGGGGCCCAAACCTAGTTAAAGTCAAAAGTCCCTGCCAAGCCGGGCATAGTGGCGCACGCCTGTAATCCCAGTACTTGGGAGGCTGAGGCAGGAGGATTGGTGTGAGTTTGAGACCAACCTGGGCTACAAAAGTGAGCCCAAGGCCAGCCTGAACTGCATAGCAAGACCCTGCCTCAAAAAAGACAAAAAAATTTTAAAAAAAGAAAAAAGTCCTTGCCACTGTGGTTGATCCTGACTCTTAGGTGAACATGGTCTTTCCTCAAGCATGTCCAAACTGGGACTGTAATATGATAGAGGACCAAGAAGCCTTAGGTCAGTACCTCACTGCTCCCCTGGCAGACCTCAAAGAGGGAGGCAAGAAGCCATGTCTAAAGTTACAGAAGTTATCCACTGGAGCCCCAACTAAGAAGAAATTCTGCCAAAGCAGATCCTGCGAGATTGATAGATACATTATCAAACATGAATTCCTAAACATGCTTGAGTGTCCTACACTCTTCTGGAACATGACCAGCATCCCTCACACTCAGGTGCAGTGTCCTGGACCTGATATTGACTTTGACTGTACCCCAAAATAGTACCTACATCACCCTGAAATGTCTGATAATCATAACCTTGACATTTTGAAAGATTTGTTTCTGGAAGTATGAACGGAAGACTCAACCCCCCAGGATTTTCTATCAATCATGCCCCTTTGACAATCAAGCTCAGCCCCAAGGCAACCCCACCTGCATCAAACAGTACCCCTCTCCTGCCTATAAAGCCAGTTCAAGATCTCTAAGCTGCCAGTGCCACCCTGATTGCCCTCTGTATACATTGCCTCAGTCTTCTGCCACTCACAGCCTGCTGGTACACCTGTTTAGACCCAAAAAAAAAAAAAAAAAAAAAAAAAATGCCGCCCTCTGTCTTTAGTTGGCTCCTATTAGCCAGCCCCTCTTTGAAAAGACCCCAGTTCTGGACTCAAAAGTCAAGTGACTTGGATTCAGCCTCTAGAAGTTCAGAAACTTGTTCCTCTTCACTGCATTTCTGATTGATGACAGCTCAGCTGCCTGCTGGAAAGACACACAAGCTCTGCTACAGCATCTGGCAGAAATTGGTTTCCTGCTCCGTCAGCCACTGTCCTAATCAAGAGCACTGACGAGCTCACTCTAGGCACAGACCTAACTGTCCGGGTGCCACGTGCTGCACTGGGATGGGCTGCTCTAGAAATGGACCCCATGTCAGGAGTTGAGCACCCTGCTTGCAGGTGGAAGTAGCTCTGTTAGGATAAAGTCTGACAGGTTAGATACGCGGTGCTCACCTTGACCAAAACTCTCCTGCAGGATGATCTGCACAGCAAACTGCAGTGAGAAAACCTGCTACCAGTGGTGCAAAATAATCTGGTCTGGAGGCCTAAGCCCCCTCTTGTGATCCAATCCACTGAAACCCTGGTGTTCTTGGAAGATTAGAGTCTGAGTGGCCCCCACCATTTGTTCAACAAGCTCAAACCGCTGCCCTGACACCTGTCACTGCCCCTGACCTCCCATTCCCTGCCCATACTGAGAAGGCAATAAAAGTTTGTAGGGTCCTGTTTTAAAAAATATCCCTACATGTAGTCTAGCTTTGGCAATGACAAGGTCCGCATTCGTAACTCAAAACTAGATTAAATAAAAACTATATACACTTTGCAAACAGTTTTTAAAAAATCAGCTATATCTATAGACATTCCTGGATACATATATAACCCAAGTACATATTAACTACTTCTATAAGTTTCAGAAATTCAGCCTTTGATCCACTGAAAACTTACTTGGACAACTCCACCAAGGCTCGATGAAGAGACAATGCCTGCACAACTGAAGCCTGTGGACATTGTTCACAGGATTACTCCATACCTATTTTCCTTGATCTTTTGTGTCTTGTCAGGCTACTTACCTCAGTCCTTGCTCCCTCACCTCGTTGCTATGGGTTTGTTTGTTTGTTTTGTCTTAAGCTCTGTGGACAGTTGCTCTAACAGAATAAAACAAACACTTGACCAAGACTTTATGAGCATCCAAGACACATTGGACTTCACCACTACCTTGCCAGTGTAGCATTACAGAACAGACAGGCCTCTAGTTGGACCTTATCTTAGAAGATCGCCAGTAATATGCCCAGCAAACATTTGTTAGAGAAACTAAGATGGGGGGAATGTAGCAGAAAATGTCCCCCTCCACCAGTATACTTCAGATTGGTATTTTCCCAGGTAATAATTCCTGTTCCAGATCCAGTTGCTCCTGTCTCTTAGAAATGGCTGGGTACTGTGATGCACAGGTGGTCACTCTGAGGCACGTTGTATAAACCAATCCCCAGCTGACAAGCCATTTTGCCTCTGTACTTTCTGGTTGCTTGTCCAGTAAAAGCCCTAATCAATCAGAGATCAGGGCCTAATATTTTGGTAGTGATCCCAATCAGTGCCTGTTGATGTAAATAAATCTGTCTCCAAATCTGGGGTGTTGTTTCAATGTTTTTGTCTGCCCTCATGGTATTACACACTGCCATGCTCAGAAAGACCTAGAAATAGACTCATAATAGTGGATTTTTATTAACTGACCATTTAAACACATTGTGAAATCACACATGCTCATAAAACAGCAAATTTAAGGTAAGCTTTTCATTCTTAAGGGTTTGTTTTCTTTTAAAATATATTAAGTGTAGGTGTGGTGGTATATGTCTGTAAATCTCAGTACTTTGGAGGCTGAGGCAGAATTACCATGAGATCAGGCCCAGTCTGCACTATATGATGAGTTCATAGCCACCCTGAACTATATAGTAAGACCCCATTTAAATAAACAAACAAATAAATCTGAAAATATTTTACTATTTATTTTTGGTGAAGACACATATCTTCTTGATGGGAATGGAATCACAGATGATCATCAGTCATACATTGTCTTAGCTACTCTTCTCTAATTGCTGGGATAAATGACACAAAATGAAAAAAGGAAAGATTCATTTAGCTCACAGTTAGTGGAAGTTTCATTCCACACTCAGCTGGCTACAAGGCAGAGTGGCTCATGACAGAGAGTCACCCTTTATGGCAGAGGCAAAGAGCAAGAGAGCAAGAGAAAATGGGAGGAGTAGCAGTAATAATGGTTGCAGAGACCAAGTCTGTTTGCCTTATGTTGCATTCAGGTTATCTGTCCTAGGCTAGGTTTAGCACTCACACCCATAATCCCAGCGGCTCATGAGTTAATCACAAACTCTAGAAGTTTTCCTCCCCATGACTGGATGAGGCTTTCTGGGACAACTAGACACAAACCATAACACATATCCAGAGATACTGTGAAATTATTGTGAATAAAATGAATAGAGAAGCCCAACATTCTTTTATGGCTGTTGTAATCATGATCCATGTGTCTCACAGTGATATATGACATAGAATTAACCAATGAAAATAATATATGTCTCTTCTACAGAGAAATTTAGCTATGCATGGCAGTGCATGCCAGTAAGCTCAGCACTGAGGCAGGAAAATCGCTATAAATTCAAGGCCAGCCTGGGCTACCTAGTGAGTTGAAGGCCAGCCTAGACTACATAGTAAAATCCTAGCTCCAAAAAAAAAAAACCAAAAAATAATTTAAATTTTTGTGCACTAAAGGACATAATCAACAGAGTAAAAATGTAACCTATGGAAAGGGAGGAATGTGTAACTGCTTTTTATCACATTCTATACAGATTTATTAGAATATCAATGATTGGTAGAAAATACCAATTCCAAGTTAAGTCTAAGATGCTCGATACTCAGAAAGTCAGTGATGTTATGCTCAAGTAGCTATATTACAGAGTAATAGTATCACTAAGATTTTCTTCTGGAGGGTCAATATAAGTTTACAGACAAAGAAATTGAGAAAAAAAAGGGCTACAAGGATAGCCAATAATTTGGCCCTAGCCCTTCAAGGTCAATAAGAGAACCTGTACTGTAACGTCCTATAACTCAGTGGTTTCCCAAATTTTCTGTTCAAGGAAATTATGGGGCTACAGAGGGAAGGGATTGAAGATACAGTGTATGTAAAGAGAGTCACCTAGAGAGAAAACATTCTCTCAGGCTCTCATAGCAAACTGGTCATGCAATGGCCGTGAGTCATCCAGATGGCTGACATAGACAACAGCTCTACAAAGCACTGTACATGGTTACAAATTAAATCCTGAGGGGATTTGACTGACCTTGGGAGATACAAAAGTTACATGTTTTGCTATACAGGTCCTGCTTAAACTTGCCACCCAGCAGAAAAGTTTAAACAGAAAGCTAGAGTACAATGCTGAGCTATAACAGGCTTAAATCAACAGCTTCCAACATTGCCAATAACCCACTGCAATTATCGAACATGGAATTATGTATACAACTACTTTCTCTTAGTTCAATGAGAAAAAACTTTTTATACCAATAATTAGAAAAATTATAACATCTACACCCTGTACTCTGTATAACTAATAGGAAGACAACAATATACACTGTATCAAATTTTGGAAATGCTCTACTAACATGTTTTGAAACTGTCACATTGTTATTTCTTATTAAATGTAATAAAAATAAAAATAAAAGGAGGAAATATTTGCCAATCATTAACCAAGCTGGCCTCAAAAACACAATCCTTCTGTTTTTCAGCCTCCCAAGTATCTGAGATTATAGACATGTACCATCATGTCAACACTATATGCATTTTTTGAAAGCCTTATTTTTGAGTGACATGTAATAATTGAACATAGGTATGAGGCATGGTTTAATACATGCATCGTGAGAAAAATCAGTGTAGTGAGCACACTGGGCACTTAAATATCACTGCTTTGGGGAGAGGATATTCAGAATGGAAGTGTGCTATGTCTTGCTGTCCTCTAGAGTCATCTACTGCTTAACAGCACACTGGAGACTGGGTCCTCCTAGCTACACAGCTGGAACACTGCTTGCCAGCTAGCACCTTCCCACCTCCCCTCCACCTACGAATCTACTCTCCATTTCCATGAAATCAATTCTTTTAGATTCTACCCACATATAGCAGATCATGTGCCATTTGTCTTTTTGTGCCTGGTTTACTTCCTTCAAAATATTTCCCCTCCTGAAAAGGGAAAAGATAAAGGGAAAGGGGGAAAAAATGTAGTAAGTTATGCTATGTGTCTCTTAGCTTATTTGAAAGGAAGGTTTACGATAGTATTAATTAGAGAAATGTCAATGCCTATATCTTGTACTTTGAATAATTACTTTAAAGATATGGACTGTGTTAATTATTGTTAGTCTATCATTTTGCTATGAAATTTTGTTTTACTTTTTTCCCTAAATAAATTTTAGAAAAATATCCCCCCCTCCATTCAAATGCATCCCATTGTTTTGCCACTTTCTGAAGCAGTTCTGGAAATCCTCTTTTCAGGTGTCTAGAAGGTACTGTTGTAGGCAGCCAAATTAGATAGAAATATTATAGGCAGTCAGATAGGGTGAGGCCCTCAAGGGCAATATAGAAAGCAACTCGACTATACAGCTTTACAAGAGACAGGCACCCTACCTGTGGGCCAGCCCTTGAAACAAAAGAGTAAAGAAATGCAGCCACCCACTCATTTAAAGTATCAGGGATTGCTATTCTAAGTGAGTATCATACCCTGAAAGAGCCTAAAGGAGTCAGAAACTCAAGCCCAACAAAAAGAACCCTTATTCCATATTCATGCCCCCTTACTACGTGACTTGCTTCCCAATTTGCTCCCAATTTAATCAATTTTACCTGAACAATGATGCTTGTCATCTCATTGGTCGGCCATGACTTTGTCCCACCTCATGACCACCTAAGCAAGTTCCCCTAGCTTCACCTTAGGTCCACCTTATCACATGGTTTTGCCCTGTAACACCCCTAAAAAAGACAATTTCTGAGGCAACCCACTCGGACCCCCCTTCTGTTCCCCTCTTGGACAGAAGCTTTCTTTCCCAGTAAATATTCTATTCTTCGGTTTTAGAGAACACAAACCCGTCCAAGTGTTTTTCAGGTTAAAATATCAGTTTTTCTTCCTGCATCAGTACGATCAAAAATACAGTCAATGCTGCTGCTGAGTGGCATCCCGTGGAAAAGCAGGTTCGTAAAAATATCACTGTGTGCCCTCCTCCACCCTGCTCACCATATCTGGCATCATGAAACATCTGGTTGTCCTCCAAAATCATGAACGATAAATGTTAGTGATTGACTCAGGACCTGGGGACAGCCATGGCAACACAACTACAGACATTAAAAAGAATATGAAGGCGCTGGAGGCCAGGTTTCATCACCATAGGAAAAAAGAGGAGCCAAAAATTGGGGGTGGACTTGGGTAGGGATGGAATGCAGCAGGGCCCAAATGCCCATGTGCACCCTCTTGTCCCATTCCTCTCCTCTCCCTTATTGTAAATGTGATGAAAGCCCATACTAAGCACAGTGAGACCAAGATTTGAAGCAAGCAGGGACCTTTTCATGTTTTTCAAAGCTAGCTTTCTTTTTCTTTCCTTTTTCCCCCCACCCCTTACCTCCAGTGCTGGGGACTGAACCCAGGGCTCTCACATGGAGCTTCAGCCACAGTTCTTTATAAATTTAATTTTACCTTTTGAAACAGTGTCTGGGTAGTTTGTATAGGCTGAGCTTGGACTTGGCATCCTCCAGCCTTAGCCTTCTGGAGTGCTGGGACTACAGGCATGCAGCACCACTCCTGGCCAGAATTTCATGCAAGATTAAAGATTGTCTCTCATGTTTGGTAGAGGACAGCAAGGAGTGCAGGCCTGAGTACCTGGTGACACCATCACTGTGAAGGCAGAAAGGTAGGGCTAATGAACTTTTTTTCTTTTTCTTTCTTTTTTTTTTTTTTTTGCACTTTAGTATAGGGTATGCAGGGTCTAGAAAGATCTCACTACGTAGATCAGACTCATAGTGATCCTCCTGTTTCCAGCCTCCCAAGTGCTGGGATTACAGGTGTGGGCTACCACTCCCAGTCTCAACGGCTGTCTCAGCACCATTGAGACAGCCACTGGGATCGAGTGCAGCCACTGAGTCTGCCTATGCAGGTGTTTTAATCCACTGAGCTATTTGGCTGGCCTCATACAACTAATGGAAACCCTCTGAAATTTCCTCTACATTACAAACAGGTTGACCACTCCACTTCTGAGTATAGGCCTCCAAACTCCTAAAAGTTAGGTCACACATGTACATCGAGCTTCTTCGCAAGGAATGGCCCAAATATCCATCCATAGATGCATGGTGCCAGTGCCCTCTGAAGACACCAGAATCTGTGATGCTCAGGTCTTTCATGTAGAATGACAGCACAGTGTTTCCAGGGAGCCAGCACGTGTCATCCACCTACTCTACAGAAGCTCTAAATCACTGATGGCTGGGCATGCTGTGTACCACTGTAATCCTAGCAACCAGAAAGCTGAAGCAGGAGGAGAGAGTTTGTGGCCAGCCTGAGCTATCTAATGCATTCAAGGCCAACCACACTGCTTAGCAAGAACTTGTTAGTAAAAAAAAAAAAAATTACTGATAAAACCAATACAATGCAAATAGCATGTATACTATATATATATATGTTCCACCATGTTTGTTTTTCTGCTTTGTATAGTAAAAGCCTTTCATAACAGTAGTGCAAGCCGGGCGTGGTGGTGCACGCCTGTAATCTCAGCACTCTGGAGGCTGAGGCAGGAGG
Source organism: Myocastor coypus (assembly GCA_004027025.1). NCBI lineage: Eukaryota > Metazoa > Chordata > Mammalia > Rodentia > Myocastoridae > Myocastor > Myocastor coypus. The sequence continues at coordinate 1,417 of PVJA010047964.1, read as the reverse complement.
ATCAGTGCGAGTTCGAGACCAACCTGGGCTACAAAAGTGAGCTCAAGGCCAGCCTGAACTGCACAGTGAGACCCTGTCTCAAAAAGACAAAAAAAAAAAAACAGTAGTGCAGACTGTTATGTAGTACAGGCTAGCCTTGAACTCACTGTATAGCCCCAGCTATCTTTGAACTCACGGCAACCCTGCCTTAGCCACCTGAGTGCTGGGATTACGGGTGTGGGCTACTATGGCAGGCTAAGGCCACCCCTTATCAGTCTCCCAGCTCCTCTGCCAACTGTAATATGATGTGACCGGGGTTGGGCAGCACGGACATTTAGTCCCAAGCTTTCAGTGTCTCTGGCTCTCTCCTTCTCCGCACAATGCCACACCCAGGGGACAGGCTTTCTCCCACCTTCACTTTCCCCTTTGTCAGGCCTCCCACTCCCTACCCCCCACTCTCCCACCCCTGCTGCCCTGACCTCCACTCATCTAGATGTGCAGAGGGGGAGATAAGGGGATTTGCAAAATCCTCCACTTTTACGGGAATTTGTCTATCTTCTCCGATGATTGTCTTTTATGAAATCTCATCTTAAGTGCCCCTGCTGAATGTTAACTCTTCTCACTTTGCATTCCTCTGCAAAAACCCCTGGCTCCCCACAGATCGCCAGGGTAAACAAACTCCCAGGAGGTCATGGAGCCAGAAGCAAGAGAAAAAACGTGTCTCTGGGCTCCAAACTGTTATCCCCCTAACATATTAATTAACATGAGTAATATGTTGTAAGGTAAAGTAGTTCAAAAACTGTAAATTATAAAAATTTAATTCATTCATTTTATTATTTATTTTTTTTCAATTTTTTTATTGTTTAAATTTAACAATGGTTATATTACATATTTTCATCATCAGATCAGTTTAGATTAATACATATAGGTACATAAGATTGATCAAACAATTAAACATTAACCTTTCTAAACCCACATTACTTTTTTTTTTTCTTTTCCCCCTTCTTTTCTTTGAAAGTTGACATATTGCATATTCTCCTCACAATCATTCTATAGAGTGCAGTGTGTGGGTATTATTTATTTTTGAAACAGAGTCTCACTGTGTAGTTTGGGCTGGTGTTGACCTTATTATGTAGTCTGTGCTGACCTTGAACTCACGGTGATCCACCTGCCTCAACCTCCTAAGTGCTGGGATTACAGGGGTGCACCACACCTGGCCCAGCTTGCAAATATTTTATTGTAAGTAAAATGTTATGAAATAAATAGAATTCTAAATCTAAGGTGGGGACTACGGATATAGTTCAGGAATGTAACACTTGCTTGGCAAGCATCAGGTCTAGAGCTCAATTCCTGGCACCAAATAAGCAAATAAATACATAAATACATCTGAGGCGGCTAGTGCTCAACTGTGCTAGGAATAGGGTCTCACATCAGGGCA
>PVJA010047963.1:0-14422 GCA_004027025.1 Myocastor coypus | reverse complement strand
GGTTGATCCCCAGCACCACATGCTGTGCCAGCCGCGCCCCCAGGGCAGGTTGAGCCAGCCATTAAAAAAAAAAAAGTTCCCCGGTCTAATACCCATTCCATTCTTGGGTGCTGGGTCCCAGTGGCCACTAACACAAATAAATGTTCTGTCTGAGGAGTCCTGCTGTCAGAGGAGCCGGTGCCAGGCCACCCGGCCTTCCTTTCCCTCCTGATGGATCTCACTTTGGGAAGTGTGGGGGACCAGATGGTCCCTGCAGGCCCTGGCGGCTGCTCCTGCTGCTGAGGCCACTCTTTCCAGCCTCTCCCAAGGACCCAGGCCCTCCCCCAGCTCAGGATCAGATTAGCACAGTCAGGACACAAGGAGACAGCTCTCCATTCAGGGCCTGAAGTGGTGAAATCTACTCCATTATCTGGCGTGGAGCCCCTCCCTCCCCATCACTCAGCTGCTACAATGTGGCAGTGTCCCTGTGAATGCGACCCCACCCCACCCCTCACAGGCCCCTTTCCCCGGTGACCTCTCAGCTCAGACAATGGGAGCCCATCTGCACCCTTTCCTTTCTTCCCTCAGCTGCCCAGGGATTTAGGCTGGGGGACTTAGGGGGCCAAGCTGGAGGCTGGGGGCCCACAATGAGGTTGAAAGTCCGAGGGACCTGGGCCTGCATGACAGGGAGTGTGGCCAGGGGACCAAGGGCAGGGGCTGGTGCAGGCAGGGGTCCTGGGTGGTGGGATGCCAGGGTAACCCGGGAGCTAAGCCTGCCCTGTACTGGGGAGGGGAGGCCGTTGGCAGGAGGGAGACCCAGACCTCATGAGCCCCCACAGAGAACTGTCAGGATTCAGAGTCCCTGCAAAGCCCGGCGATGAGACCCCACAGTGGCCCTCCTCGGGCCCAGGCTGTGGGCCGAGGCTCACCCAGGCGGCTCCAGGACACAATGGGGCGCGGGTTTCCCGTGGCGACGCACTCCAGCACTGCCGTCTGGTGCACGGTCAGGGTGAGGTTCTCAGGCCCTACAAGGATGGTGGGCTCCTTGTAGGCCCCGGAGCCTGGGCCTGGAAACACAAGAGTACATTCCTTCTCTCTAACCCGTAACTTCTTCCTCACCCCACTCGCCACTACCACCGCCGCCAGGGACAGACACCAGGTCTGTCGGTCTGGCGAACTGCGCATGCGCTTGGTGGCTAGCCAGCCCTCACCTAACACCGTGAGCCGGGCTCCGTGGCTGATCCGGACACTGGCGATGTTCGAGGCCACACAGTGGAAGACGCCACTGTCCTCGGCCCGGAGGCCTGTGATCTGCAGGACCCCCTTGGGCAGCAACGTGTACCTGGGGACAGGGGCAGCAGAGCCACTGGCACTGTGGGCCACTGATATAAGAGACAGCCCGGGCCCTGTGCACTATTCCAGATACGATTGCTGCCCGAAGTCCGTGAGCCTAGCTAGCATGCAGGTGGCCTGCAGTGTCCCCAAGGCCGAACTTCGACAGGCCTCTTGGCCCTCCCCGCGGGACTCACCGCTCATTGTCCGTGTCAATGGGCACTCTGTTCTTCTCCCACATGATCACGGGCTTGGGAAGTCCGTGGATTTGACACTGGAAGCGGGCTACACCGCCTACCTCGCCCGAGGTGGCCTGGGGGTGCACGTGGAAGTCCGACATGGCTGGGGAGGGAAGAAAGCAGGGGTGTGACTGACACCTGCTGGCAAGGTGGGCTGGGGTTCAGAGACCTGCACGGGTGGGGTCACATGGTCACGTCCTCTGTCGGTAGCAGACAGGCAGGACCAGGCTCCTCCTAGAGCAGCCTGGACAGACGCCAGGGTGATCGTGTTTTAAGCAGAACGTTGCAGGCTGTGTTCATGAGGTCCTCCAAGGGATATAGCTCGGTGGCACAAGCACCTGCCTGGCAAGTGCAAGGTTCTGAGTTCTATTCCCAGTACAAAAAAAAAAAAAAAAAGCCACAAATGAGGTCCTCCAGAACTGACCCCAGAAAGCACTCACAGAAAGTGCTGGCCCCTCGGGGCCCGGCGGGATGGCTCAGTAGTCTAAAGCCCCTGCTTGGGAAAGCTTGGGCGGCTTCAGGGACCGAGGTTCGATCCTGGCACCACATGCTGCACCAGCCCTGCCCTCGGGGTGAGCTGAGCCAGCCATAAAAATGAGTGAATAAACAAACAAAGGTTCTGAAACAAGAAAAAATAAATGAAATAAAATAAAAAAATTTAAAAAATACAAAAAAAACTTTATAAAAAATAAAATAAAATGAAGAAAGTGGGGCTGGGGAGATAGCTCCGAGGCACAAGTGCCTGCTGGGCAAGTGCAAGGTCGTGAGTTTGAACCCTGGTCCCACAAAAAAAAAAAAAAAGAAAGTGCTGGCCACAGGTCTGTGCATGCCCCTCCTGGTGGGCTGCCTTCAAATTTATTTTCCTCCACCCTTCCTATGGGACGCAAGACCTGAGGATTATACTCCGAATTTTACTGAACTGGAAACTGGGGCCCAGGGAGGGGATGGATCGGTCCAGTGTGGCCCAGAGGGGACGCCACACATTTGTCAAGCCCTGGTTACCAGGGGCTCTTCTCCTTGCCTTTTGTATTCCTCTTGCCTGGTTCTTCTACAGCTCTGCAGCCTGAGAGAGGGTGGTGCACCGCCCAGGGAGACAGCTTTCAGAAGACTGTCAAATCTAGCAATCTACATTTCAATGTGTCATAAATATTCAGGGGCCCCTCTCCACCTTTTGGGGGGATCTGAACTCACTAGTCTGGTGCACAGGGGCTGGGACAGATCCCATGTCCCTCAGCATGAGGCTGGTTAAGTGTTCGCCTCCCCCACCTCCTGCGCCCATGCCCAGGCCCTTCTCTGTGAGACTGGGGGAGGGCCCCACCCACCCAGGCTCCCAGCTTCGGGACCAGGGCTGCAATTGCATTAAAATCCACTTTGCTTCGAGTGTGGAAGGCGGCACACCATCTGTCCAGGCGGGCAGCCCCTCCCTTGTGCACTCCATCAACTGGGACACTTCCCCCCCACCCCTACCCCCACAGGAGCCCTCCCTCCCAGCAGCAGGGACACTGAGCTTGTCACTATTCCTGCTTGGGGCTCCCTGGAGTGGCAGACAGCCCCCTGCACAGCACAGCCCCAACAACCTGCCTGTCTCAAGCCCCCTCAAGCCACAGGCCTCATGTAGAGCCCAGGTTGCTCCAAGGCCGGGGCCTTTGTGCCCTTCTACCCAGAGTCCCTGGGCACTGGCTCCCTGATGGTGCATTCTCTGTCTTATTTGCATGTGGTTTGTTAAATATAAACATGCATAAACCCCACCCTGCCTCCTCTCTGGGGGCCTCCTGGGAGTCCAGGCATGGTGTACACCTTTGTGCACACTGGTGGGGTCATGCTGCACACATGTAGCCTGGGTGGCACCTGCATGAGAATGGGGCTCCTGCAGCTCCTGTGGCTGGTGTGTGACCCTGGTGCTGTGTGCACTGTCCAACATGTATGTTCCCTTGGGTAGTTTTTAGAGCCAGTACTCGAGGCCTTGGGGCAGAGGTGGTCCAGTGGGTGACTCCACCCTCGTGATGAGAGGAACCCCCACTCCAGGGAGCACTGGCTATCACCTGCCCAGTGCCAGGCAAAGCCCTGTAGGTCGGACAGGAAAGAGGAGACTCAGAGGTCAAGGAGCCCCTTTAGTGCCTGCACCCCCAAATTCCAAGAAAGCTGGTTGCAGGCCTGGGCAGTGTCCAGGATGCAGGGGTCTGAACCTGTGCCACCCCTGCCCCCCTGCCCTGCCCATTGGAGAGCTGAGGAGCTGCCTGCCCCCTCCTCCCTCCAGCTGGAGAGGAGCTCGCAGCCCCCCAGGGACCAGGGGCGGGGACTAATGGCTCTGCTGACTGCAGATGCCTCCTTCTCATTAAGAAACTGAAGCCTTTTGTGCCTCTGGCCCCCATTCCCGGATACCTCAAGGCACCTAGTGCTGGGAGCTGGCCCGAGGACTGAGGAGGACTGAGATGCCAGGAAGAGGCTGTTGCTCCTTAGGGCTCAGGACAGAGAGGTCTAGTCCCCTGACACCCCACCCACCTAGACACACCAACTAAACCTTGACAACAGTGGACACAGTGTGGTGGGGTGTAGCCCAGCAGAGGGATGCTAGTGCAGGGGGCAACAAGGGGCTGGAGGGTGCTACTCCTCACCCTGGCCTGACCAGAATCCTGGGGTCTTCCTTCCATCAGAGCAGCCTGTCCATTCAGCTTACTGGGTGTTCCAAGAGGAGGTTTGCTGTCGAAAACCACTTGGAAACAAACCAATTCATTCAGCAAAGGGGAAACTGAGGCCTACCTCTCTGCTGGGGTGTCCTTGGGTCTCACTCCTCAGCAAGTTTTAAGTAGCCCCCAAAAAGACTGAATATGGGGACATCCTCTTCTTGCTGGGGGAGACAAGGAGGCCCTGGGACTCCACATGGCTTTGTCACACATAGCTCCATTTCCCCTCAGCCCTCACATGCTGGTCAGCCCTACATATCCCTCAGGAAGCCCAGGCAGCATACACGAAAGTCCTTGTCCCAGGGGCTGGCGAGATAGCTCAGTGGTCTAAAGCACCTGCTTAGGCAAGCTTAACAACCGTAGGGACTGTGGTTCAATCTCCAGCACCAAATGCTGTGCCAGCCCCACCCCCCAGTGGCTGAGCCAGCCATAAAATAAGTAAAGTTAAAAAAAAAAGGAAGTCCTTGTCCAGAGAGCCACAGTCACACAGCTTCTTCACAAACTCCTTTTTCTTTTCATCTTTTTGAGATAGTGTTTTACTGTGCAGCCCAGGCTTGCCTCAAATTCACAGAGAACCTCCTGCCTCAGCTTCCTGAGCACTGGGTTGCAGCCTGTGCCACCATGCCCTGCCCGTGTGTTCCTTTTTTCGTTGCAAGGTTGGGGAAGAAGGATCTCAGGGGTCACTGGGCCTCCCTTGTCTCAGATGGAGCACGCGTGGTTCACAAGTCTGTCCTTGCTCTGGCTTGAGCCTGGGAGCAGGGCTGGGGCCAGGACTGTCCTTCCTGCTGACTTTCTGGGGAGAAGGCGCCTGGGGAGCTGGATCGAGGGCCTGACTCTGAGCTCTCTGAGCAGGTCATCTCCGAGGTGCTGCGTGATGTTGGCTGCTCAGGACACTAGTTGGCCTGGTGGGGACAATTTTGGGTCCCTGGCTTCAAGCTGAGGGATTTGATGGGGCAACAGGCACTGGTCGGTTGGGAGGCCCTCTAGGGGCAATGAGAGCAATGGGAAAAGGAAGAAGGCATCTTCGTCCCCAAGCCAGGAGCCTCGCAGCCCTTGCCTGCTGGCAGCGGGCAGTAGGCTCTGGAGGGAGCAGAATCCCTGGGCAGGAAGCGGCTCCTGGACACCCCTATAAATCACCCAGAGGGGAGGGCGCTCCTGAGAACCGGATCTGGGGCAGCGCAGGGAGCGCACTGGAGGCTTGGTTCCTGGTCCGGGACCTCTGGCAAGGTCAGGCCTGGATCTGATTAGACAGGCTCCAGACAGGCAGCGGGGTGGCAGAGGGTCGAGCCAAAGCGCCGGGAAGGAAGTCGCGGCCTCCCACCTTTCGACCCCTGCCAGACTCCTATCCAGCTTGTGATGATAAAGGGACCTGTGGTCCTGTGAGGATGGAGAACTCAAAACACAGCCTTGGTGAAAGCGGGTGGAACTGGAAGGTGTGATGCACACAGGCACGCAGGCACTGCTCCCTGCTGTGAGGCTATTCAAGAGGGGTCACTGTGTATCAAAAGGATTCTTCCCAAGAAGTATCTGTCCCTGCCAAGGACCAGGGACCATAGCCTCTGGAATGCCCAGCTTCTCCCTCGACAACCTGGACAATTACATAACATTTTTTATGTACACAACATCCATGTCTGAGGTCCACACACTGCTAGCCACTGCCCCCCATTTTTCCTTTGCCTTTCAGTAATACTGGCTTATTAGTTACAGAGGGTAAATTCCAGCATCCCTTAAACATCATCATCTGTGGCTGTTCAAGCCCTTTATATAAATCGATTTTTAAAAATTTCTGTAGTTTTTTTTTTTTTTTGTCTTTTGGAGACAGGGTCTCGCTATGCAGTTCGGGCTGGCCTTGAGCTCACTTTTGTAGCCCAGGCTGGTCTTGAACTTGCGCCCGATCCTCCTGCCTCAGCCTCCTGAGTGCTGGGATTACAAGCATGCACCACCACGCTGGGCTAAATTTCTGTAGTATTTGCAGATCATTAACATATATATCCTTTTTTATTATTTTAAATTGGTTCTACTGAGCCAAAGAGATAGCTCAGTAGAATAAGCACTTGCCTGGCAAGTGCAAGGTCCTGAGTTCAATCCCTGGTAACATACACACACACACACACACACACACACACACACAACTAAATAAATCAAAAATAAGGGCGGGATGGCTCAGTGGTCTAAAGCGCCTGCTTAGGAAACCGTGGGCAGCTGCAGGGATGGCGGTTCAATCCTCAGCACCACATGCAGCGCCAGCCCTGCCCTCAGGGCAGGCGGAGCTGGCCATAAAAATAAACAAACAAACAAAAGTTCTGAAACAAGAAAAAAAGTTAAATCTTTTCTAGATTACTTATGATACACAACGTAAAGTGCTATGAAAATTGTTCTTATCTTTTATTATTTATAGAATAATGGCAAAAATGTCTGCTCATATTCAGTATAAACTGGGCATAGTGGCGCACACCTATAATCTCAGCACTCGGGAGGCTGAGGCAGGAGAATTGCTGTGAATTCAAGGCCAGTGTGGGCTACATAGTGAGTTCAAGGCCACCCTGAATTACACAGTGAGACTGTCTTAAATAAATAATTTAATATATTAAGAAAAATATAGGGCCATGGATATAGCTCAGCAGTGCAGTGCCTGACTGACAAGTACAAGGTCCTGAGTTCAATTTGCAGTTAAAAAAATAATAATAATAATAACTTGTTAATCTTTAGGGCAATGTGTACTAGGATGAATTCTATTAAAAGTACAGAAAATGGGCCAGGGAGATAGCTCAGCAGCATAAGGGCCTGCCTGGCAAGTGCAAGGCCTTAAGTTCAATCCCCAGCACCAGGAAAAAAAAAAAAATACAGAAAATAAGCTGGGTGTGGTGGGACAAACCTCTTGTCCCAGTTGCTCTGATGTCTAGGAATTTAACACCAGCCTGGATAATGTAGAAGAGACTTTATTTCAAAACAAAACAACCCCACTCCACAAAGCAACAACAACAACAAAAAAAAAACAGAAGACATGTATTGATGAGGGAGTGGAGAAATTAGAATTTCAGACTGTTGCTGGAAATGCAGGATGATGTAGCTGCTATGGAAGCCAGCATGGCAGTTGCTCAGAAATTATAAATCAGGGGCCGGGGAAATAGCTCAGCAGTCTAAGCACCTGCCTGGCAAGTGCAAGGATCCTGGTTCAATTCCCCATACCACATGCTGAGCCAGCCCCACCTGGGCCTGCCACTGAGCTAGCTAACTAGCTAGCAATGGGGCTCTGTACCAAATATATAAATTTAAAAAGGTGGGAGGTGGGGGCGGGGAGATAGCTCCGTGGCACAAGTACCTGCCTGTCAAGTGCAAGGTCATGAGTTCAAACCCCAGTCCCGCCAAAAAACAAACAAACAAACAAAAAGCTCCTGGCTGCATTTTCACAACAGATATAGAGGGAAACAACCCCTGTCTCTCAATAGGTAAAAAGGTAAATAAGAGTCTGCCTGGTAAGTGCAAGGTCTCGAGTTCAACTCCCACATACACACACACACAAGGTAAACAATATGTAGTCTCTACCCACAATGGAATATTAGCCCTAAGAAGGAGGAAATTTTGGGGCCTGGCGGGATGGCTCAGTGGTCTAAAGCGCCTGCTTGGGAAGGCTTGGGCGGCTTCAGGGACCGAGGTTCGATCCCCAGCACCACATGCTGCACCAGCCCTGCCCTTAGGGCAGGCTGAGCCAGCCATAAAAATAAATAAACAAACAAAGGTTCTGAAACAAGAAAAAAAAAAAATATAAAAAGGAGGAAATTTTGACACAGGCTACAACATAGGTGAAACTTGAGGATACTATGCAGAGATAAACTAGTCATAAAAACGACAAATGGTACTTCTATATGAGATATCTAGAGTAGTCAAATTCATAGAGACAGAAAGGAGGATGAAGGTTGCCAGGGGCTGGGGAAAAGGATAAAAAAAAAAAAAACTGTTACTGTTTAATGGGAAATATTATTATGATTATGATTATTATATTGTTCAATAGGAAAAAGGAGTTTCATCTTGCAGTTTTATAAAAAACAAAGTGAAGGATACTAGAGATGTACTGCAGCAGTCACACAATACTTAATACTTTATGCCATGGAGCTGCATACACTTAAGAACAGCTAAAATCAGCCAGGCATGGTGGTGCCCATCTGTAATCCCAACACTCTGGGAGGCTGAGGCAGGAGGATCATAACTTTGAGTCCAGCCTGGGCAATGTAGCAACTCAGTGAGACCTTATCTCAAGATTCGTTGCTCAATGTGAAGACCCTGGTTCAAAACTCAGTACAAGACCGGTGAGATAGCTCACACTAGGTGCCTCCTTTGGAAAGCTCAGGGACCAGGGTTCAATCCCTAGTCCTACATGCCGTGTAAGCCCCAACCCTGGGGTGTGTGCTGAGCCAGTAACAGAGTCTGGGCATGGTGGTACAGGCCTGTGATCCCAGCACTGTGGAGACTGAAAACAGGAGGATCACTATGAGTCAGGGCTGCATAGTGAGACCCTGTACCAAATATATAAAATGAAAAACAAAACAAAACAAAACTCAATACCAAATCAATCAATCAATCAATCAATCAATCAATCAATCAAAATACAACTCTGTTCCATAGTCTCGCTAGCCACAGCTTAAGTGCTCAACAGCAACACGTGCCTGCTGCCTACGTCTCCAAGACAATGACGTAGCCGAGATAGAAAGTCCCATCAGGGGGCCTGGTCCTGATCCAAGGGGGCCAGGCCCTAGCCACCTTCTCCCTGGCTCTCCCCGGCTGCCACACCTTCCTCAGAGGAGACCTCTCCTGTTGGAGACAAAGGACAAGGCCACACCTATTCCTATACTGAGGCTGTCATCCTACATGCTCTCCCTCAGAAGACCTCAGTGGGACCTGCTCAGGACTTCAGCAGAGGTAAAAGTGAAGGCTCTGGACCCAGACAGAGAGAAATTCAACTCTCAAGCCCACCATTCTGAGCCTTGTGACCTTGGACAAGTGACACAACCTTCCCAGGGCCTCTTTCTCACTTGACACTGCTGCCCACGGGGTATGTGATAAGGTTTTTGTGAAGTGCTTGGCATAGCCCTCAGCAAACAGTCAATACCTACTCCTTACTGTTCAGAGAAAATGACTAAATCTTGAGTTGAGAAGCTGGACAAGAGGCTGAGGCAGAAGACTGTAAATTCAAGCCCAGAGGAGGCAACTTAGTAGCTTAGTGAGACGTGTCACAGAATAAAAATAATTGGCTGGGGATATAGCTCAGTGGCATAAGCACCTGCCTGGCAAACGCAAGGTCCTGAGTTCAATCTCCAGTACTGCAAATAAAAAAAAGAATAAAAATAATTTAAAATGGACCGGGGATGTACCTAAGGGCCGAGGGCCTGGGTTCAACCCCCACTATTAAAATAATAAGTTGAATAAATAAACTATCAACATAAGAGGGAGCCCAGAGTTTTGGAAGAGCAGGGCTGAGGCTCACTTTCCAAGGGAAGGAAGCCATTTTTGCTGGGAGAGACAAAGGCTGGGTGACTTGGTGAGGACCCTCATTTCCAAGGCCTCAGTAGTGAGGGGGTCATTTGCCGGTGAGGAACAGCAGGGTATAAACCAGGGCTCGGCCTCTTCTGTCACCCTGCCACCCGTGGGCTTTGCAGAGGCCCCCACCAAGGAGCTGTCAGTTGGAAGAGGCCACTGGGTAATTGAGGCCTTGATTTCTCTAGTAAAATGTTTATGAAGCCCATAAACTCATGTCTTTATTGGCCAGGCTCATTCTGGGGGTTGGATGTGACTCTCTGAGGTGTAGTTAAAACACCTGCTGAACCGGGTGCCTGACTGCAGCCCTGGTCTCCACCCAGATTCACCAGAGCAACAGGGCACAGGGCCCCCCACCCCCACCCTGGGGTGGGGGGGCACAGTCCCTGAAGGGCAGGGAAGTTAGCCAAAGCCCCTCTCACAGGCTTTTTAAATTCCTCAAAGCCCTCAGAAGGGGATGGCAGGGACCCCTGAGGCCTGCTCCCAGCATTCCTTCTGGGTCTGGCCACTCTCATCATCTGGGTCTCCAGTCAGTCTGTGACTGGGCTCTGTTAGGGAAAAGCCCCATAGTGACAAGGGACCGTGGTCACTTGGGACAGAGAAGAAAGCAGCCCTTGGGATACTGGATTTCCTGCTGGGCTTCCCAAGAAGACTCTGGACATTCATTGAGAGTCCAAAGAGTATGTTTAGAGGAGGTGCTGGGGTATTGGAGTCGCTCTGGGTGGACAGGACTGTGACTGCTTCCCAGAAGTGGCAGCTCAGAGGCCCTACCCGGCTTCTCTGGGGGCAGCTGACCCATCTGGGCCTTTGCCTGGTGACTACTTTTCGACCTCTGCAACCCTTTGTCTCCCCCTCAGCCTCCCCGACCCCCTCCCCCCTGCCTTGGGCCCCTGAACCCCAGCCTCTCCCTCCCACCTCCTTCTACCCCGCCCCAATTCTAACACAAAAGGCAACTTTGTCTTTCAAGTCAGCGGCTGGCTGTAAACCCACATCTCTCCTGTCTCTGCAGCCACCTCAGCCACCTCTGACAGATGGGGGGGGTCCTGGGGGGGGCAGGAGGCGGCAGGGGGCTGTAGTCCCCTCAGGAAAGTCCTTGCATCCAGCTTTGGCTTCCGCAGGACGGGATGGGTCTTCAACCTTGGAATCCACAGCAGGTCCCGGACAAGCTGGGCTCTGCAGCTCCTTGCTGGGCTTTACCGCCCAAGGAGACTAAAATGTCTCAAAGCCCTGCTTTTCAGGCACTCGGCCCCGCAATCATAGGAGGTGCCAGTTCTTCTGCCATGCCAAGGCCGGGGCTTCCCTGACACACTCTGCCTGCAATGGGGGCTGTGAGGCATGTGCATGGGGGTGCTGCCTGCTCAGGGTAGACAGTGGAACCCAGGGGTGGCCTCCCACGAATTTGAGGAAAGAGGCAGGAAAGGAGGGTCTTCTGCTCCGTGTCAGCAGGTCCACTACAAGGTTTTCAAAAGTAGTCTCCAAGTCTGTTTCCTGCTAGAGCGCCAGAGCATGGCTCAGAGGTAGTGTCCTGGGCTTGTGTGGGAAGCCACGCCCAGAGGAGCTTGCAGAGAGACCTATCCAGGCATGTCCCAAGGGAACCTGTCAATCATCGCTGACGGGCCAATGAGCGAGGAGCACGGTAGCAATAAAGGGTAGCTTCCTCTTCCTGTGTCATCCCCGCCTCTTGTCTATATAAACTGCTCACACTTTCTCAATAAACGGGACTTGATCAGACCTGCTTGTCTTGTCCTCATTCTTTGTGTCTCTTGCCCTGTCTTTGTCAATCCCCACTTCTCTTCCAGGTATCCCCACGTGAGGACCCGCGGGACGGGTCATGTGGCGCCCAACGTGGCTGCCTGGCACGGAGAGCTCAGTGAGGGAGTCTCTCAATCCCGGTTTCGGTGAAAAAATGCAAGTCCTGCTAATCCTGCTCGTCTTGACTCATCTCCCGGGTAAAGTATCCCTGGCCTAGGCGCACCACCTGATAAAACATCTTTGTATACATCACTATTTGGAGCACCATGCGAATGTAAGGGTGGAATGACGGAAGCTATACCTACGAGTTATTCCCAGCATTCAGATTGCGGTAATAAAATAGCTTATCTTGCCCAATCCATAGGAATAGGCCAAACAGGAATTATCCAAGCATGGAAATGTAAACATAAACCTCAAATTATACCTACTATCCATGGCAAACCAGGCCCATGTCCGAAAGAATGCACCAGTTACTATCAATCAATGCATTCTAGTTGCTATGACTTTGTACAACAATGTATAGGCATAGACAATAAAACCTATTATACAGCCATACTTCAAAAAAATAAAAAGGCCAAAAATCCAGGGGATTGGTCCAATGTCCCTACGGCCTTAAAACAGTCTCCATATCTTGAATCTGATTGCTCGGGTACAATAGGCAAACCTACCTGTTGGAATTTGGTACCCCCTATACATGTCTCTGATGGTGGTGGACCTTAAGATGGTTATAGAGAACAATATATAAAAAAATGCATAGAGGAATTATTTCCAGATCCACATTTTAATTACCATCCTTTAATACTCCCTAAACCAAAAGGTATAGAATTAGACCCACAAACAGAAAATATTCTTCTGGCCACTTTCAGAGCCTTAAATGTTTCCAATCCTGCCCTGGATTGGATTGTTGGCTCGGAATGTCTCTTGGCACTTCGCTCCCATTGGCGGTTCCAGTTAATGCTACCCCTCATGTTATAACACAATACAATACCAATTGTAGTCTTTCTGTTCCTTTTAAAGTTCAACTTGTAGCCGGGCGTGGTGGCGCACGCCTGTAATCCTAGCACTCGGGAGGCTGAGGCAGGAGGATTGGTGCGAGTTCGAGACCAGCCTGGGCTACAAAAGTGAGCTCAGGACCAGCCTCAACTGCATAGCGAGACCCTGTCTCAAAAAGACAAAAATAAATAAATAAATAAATAAAGTTCAACTTGTTACCCCTTATACAGCACCCTGTTCTCAGGCTGGTCCTCAAAACAATACTTTTGATATTGATGTTGGATTTGTTTACCCTGCTACATGCAACTATATCACTAATTATAGTCTTCCTCTCTGTCCACCTTGGGGACATGTTTTCATTTGTGGAGGAAGCATGGCTTATACATTCTTACCACAGAATTGGACAGGACTCTGCAGTCTCGCCTTTCTCTTACCAGACATAGATATTATCCCTGGAGACCAGCCATTTCCTATCCCCTCCTTTGATTATATTGCAGGGAGACCAAAACGAACTATAGAACTTATCCCCATTCTTGTGGGCTTGGGGATATCGGGGGCTTTGGCCATGGGCACCGCTGGGTTAGGCGTATCCATTCATAAGTTTAATGAACTGTCCAAATTGTTAATTAGCGATATAGAGGCCTCGTCTAAATCTATCCAAGATATTCAGGATCAAATTGACTCTTTAGTCAAAGTAGTATTACAAAATAGGAGAGGATTGGATTTACTAACAGCAGAAAAGGGAGGTATCTGTTTGGCTTTACAGGAACGCTGTTTTTTCTATGCAAATAAATCTGGAATCGTCCAGGACCACATCAAAAAGCTACAGGAGGACCTGCTTAAAAGAAAACAAGAATTAGCCAGGCGTGGTGGCACACGCCTGTAATCTCAGCACTTGGGAGGCTGAGGCAGGAGGATCGGTGAGAGTTCGAGACCAGCTTGGGCTACAAAACCGAGCTCAAGGCTAGCCTGAACTGTACAGCGAGACCCTGTCTCAAAAAGACAAAAAAAAAAAAAAAAAAAAAAAAAAAAAAAAAAAAAAAAGAAAAGAAAACAAGAATTATTTGCCAACCCGTTTTGGAGCGCTTGGAATGGCATCCTTCCTTACCTCCTTCCACTTCTGGGCCCTCTTGCCTCCGTGTTCCTTATAATGCTCATCGGTCCTTGTGTCTTGCGTTGGATGATAACCTTTGTCAATAATCAGTTAACATCCATTCTCGCTAAACCCATACAGGTGCATTATCATCAATTAGAACTCAATGAAGCCGGGTGTGGTGGCTCACGCCTGTAATCCCAGCACTTGGGAGGCTGAGGCAGGAGGATTGGTGCGAGTTCGAGACCAGCCTGGGCTACAAAAGTGAGCTCAGGACCAGCCTCAACTGCATAGCGAGACCCTGTCTCAAAAAGACAAAAAAAAAAAAAAAAAAAGAACTCAATGAGTGTGAGGGGCAATACAGTGAGCCCTGCCCCCCAACTGGACCATAGCATAATTTACTTCCTGGTGCGATGAACAGGTAGTCAATGACAGGCAACTAGGACCCACATGCTTGAGGCATGGGGCCACCTAAGACAGGAGCAGAACCTCCAACTGGTCTGCAATCCAATGACGGGTAAAAGCCCCAAGTGCCCGCAGGTGCAGATGTCCTAGACCTAAAACAGGCACTGTTCCCGCAGGAGTATTGGTCCATTGTACTTATAAGAGAAAAAGGGGAGATGTGGGAGGCCACGCCCAGAGGAGCTTGCAGAGAGACCTGTCCAGGCATGTCCCAAGGGAACCTGTCAATCATCGCTGACGGGCCAATGAGCGAGGAGCACGGTAGCAAAAAAGGGTAGCTTCCTCTTTCTGTGTCATCCCCGCCTCTTGTCTATATAAACTGCTCACACTTTCTCAATAAACGGGACTTGATCAGA